>JAAMPD010001200.1:0-28145 GCA_025266255.1 Trissolcus basalis | reverse complement strand
GAAACAAACAATTAAAGTAAAAAAAAAAAAAAAAAAAAATAGGAACTAGTGTGATATAAAGTTTTTTTGGTGTTTTATAGGTCGAATTTGACCCAAAGATTCGCAATTACAGATCAAGCGTTACAAAATATGACAAGCTGGCCTCTGATCTCTGTGCCGCGAGATGAAAGCAACACTGAATCATACAGTGTGGACAATAAAGAGGCATTCCGAACTCATCTTAATGATTTTAGGTAAATGCCAATATCCATTTTCGGTCAATTTGTTAAATGTACCTCTGTTGCTGTCACGAGCCAAAGCGAGTCATTTGTTACAGAGAGAAAATAAGTTCGGAGGAGAGTAGTATCGCGGAAGTTTTGACATGGTACACGAGTGTTAATGCCGCGATGTTGAACCATCTAACTAACCAGATCAAGGAAACTGATAACAGCGGAGTTTGGAGGTAAACGAAATGTCTTTCGGATTTTCTTATCGGTGATAAATAAAAACATTTTTAATCTTCTTAATTATTCTTTTAGAACTATTCTTTTAAAAATTGTTTTAATTTTTAATTTAATTTTTCAACTTCTTAAAAATAAATTAAAATAATTAATCAATCATAAAAGAGTAAGTTAAACAACTAGTTGATTAAAAATTAGAAAGATAAAATTCATTTTCGCTGAGATTCGAACCTTAAAATAATAATTTAAACTTTCTACTCCCAATTTCATTAAATTTTTTAATGCTAACGTATTTTATAATTTAATGATTGTATACTCGGATCTTCAAGGTGACATTTTTACACAGTCGTAAAAATTGTAACAAAAATTTTTTCTTCTAACGCAGTTTTTACGATTGTATAAAAAAATTGACACAAAGATTTTTTTGCATGCAAATTTTTTTAGAATTATTTAATTTGTTTGAAATTTTTTGTTTTTATATTTTAGCTTGATTCAAATCCTTTTATCTCTTACAGATATTTAATTGCATTCAAAAACTTGTTAAGGAGTATTGAAAGTTTAGGGATCGCTTCTGTTTATGGAATAAATTACTTCGGGCGAGGATCACTTTCGAATGACAACTACGTGAGTTATGTACGTCACGAAGCTCTTGGACGTGACTTGTTGAATGGATCTCTAACTTATGTGCCAAATTTGAAAACATTTTATACCGAACTAACGCGCACGATGCCGGATTATGGACTTATCAAAGCAAGGTGAAATAAATTTATTGATTCTTCTTTCCCCCACCCCGAATTTTCAATTCAATTGTTTAATTCAAATCAATAAATAAATTCGATGTTACTTGACTTTAATAGGAGAGATGAAATTTTGAAGAACAACAGACGAGTTGCAAACGTGAACGATGCAATCAATTATTTTGATTCCATGGCTGCGTATATTGATGAGCTTCGAAAACTCCAAAGAGAGTTACGTCGCATGATTAGGTAATCCGTATTAAAACCATATTGATACAAAGTTTTGGTCGTCCGAAGCTCGAATCGAAGAGATTGTCGATAGAGATTAAATTTTTTGCTTTGTTCAAGTGGAAAAAACAAAACGAGGATGATTGAACAAAGTCGTTATTCCTTTTTGCAGAGAATATGTTAACTCGACACTGCAAGATGCAAGTAATAAAGAAGTTGCGGGCATACTTATAGTTGGATTAGTTTTATTCATCTCTCCAATAATCATTATTTTGATGCGGAACGCAGTTGCAACAATTCAGGTACATAGCAAATGAAAAAACTGAAATTTTTTTTAAAAAGTACAAATTTAATAATCTTAAAAAATTTTTTAAATTGTAAAATCTTTTGTATTAAAATAACAATTGAAACACATTTTTGTTGAATTTAAGTAGAATTATGAAGCTTTCAACGATATCTGGACAAGTGTATATGTTAATCCTATGCACTTGTCTAGTTATTTCCGATAGCCACAGAATTAATTTCAACAGATATACGCTGCTAATCTGGCACAAAAAGCTCGCGAACTGAAGCACGAGAAGAAAAAGAGCGACTCTCTGCTGTTTCAAATGTTACCTCCAAGTGTTGCTCAACAACTGAAACAGACGCAGCAAGTTCCTGCGGAGTATTACGAAGCAGTTACGGTGTACTTCAGTGATATCGTCGGATTCACCGAAATCGCAGCTGAAACAACACCACTAGAAGTAAAATTAAATTATATTCTTATAAATAATTAAGAAATATTAATATTATTATAATAATTAAGAAATTTTTCATAAATTAAATTGCAAATCTCATTTCAGGTGGTTACGTTTCTCAATTCAATCTACAAATTGTTTGACTCAAGAATCGAACATTACGATGTTTACAAAGTGGAAACGATTGGAGATTCTTATATGGTTGCATCCGGATTACCTGTTCGAAACGGTAAATTTATAAATTTAATTATATAAATGGAAAACTATAAAATCCAATGGACGTACAAAAAACTTTATCTAATATTATTTGATTTATAAAATTAAGAATGTTTGTAAATAATATAATGACATTTCATTGAAAATGTCATTTGAACTCTGACCCTGTCGGGGTTTTTTATTCTTATTTTTAACAATTTTTCCAGGTAACAAACATGTTACTGAAATAGCAACAATGGCCTTAGATTTGTTAGCCGCCTCGTCGATATTTCAAGTACCGAAACGTCCAGGCGAACGTCTTCAGATACGCAGTGGAGCACACACTGGCTCGGTTGTAGCCGGCATTGTTGGAAGTAAAATGCCTCGTTATTGTTTGTTCGGTGATACGGTTAACACCGCAAGCCGCATGGAATCCACGGGAGAAGGTAATTATTTTTTTTATCTTAGCACGTTTATCCCGTCATGCATGTTTTGCTACGTAAGAGATCATACAAGTTCAACGAGAGGATATTATTTTAAATTTCGATGACGATACTTTTGCTATTTATAAACGGGATCGATTAATTAAACTTTTACACTTTTCAAATAAAAATATCGTGACAATTTTTTGAAGTTGAACAATTTTTTTTAACTGCGATATAAACATCTTCTGTATTTTTATCGTTTTTTAGCTTTAAAAATTCACATCAGCAGAGAAATGAAAGAGTCCTTGGAAGCCGTCGGTGGATTTCAAATAGAATATCGAGGATGTGTGGACGTTAAGGTGAGAAAAAATAAATGCGCAAGTTTATTTAAAAGAAATAACAATTGAAAAATTGTAAATTTTTTGTCAACAAAATTTGGAATTTTGAAATAGTTATGTTCAAAGTTGAATTATTTTTTTTTAGGGTAAAGGACTATTGGATACGTACTGGTTGATTTGCAAAAACGGTGGGATAGATAGGGCAAAAGAGTTGGATTTACCATCATTCTTCGAAGATGTTCGACCAGTGTTCATGAGACGGTTACGGGAAGAAGGTCCTCTTTGATGTGAACCGTACTCTCGAAGAGACCTCTGGTACATCAATGCGCCAAGACCGAACCCGTGCATTCGATTATCTCAGCCGAATTTGCCAGACACCTTCCAACAAAGACACATGATCATCAGAAAAACACGCTTTTCACACCCCGATCTTCACCCGACCCAGGAGCCAACATCCGAGACGGTTTCCCATCTCAAAGTTGATATCCGAACGACGGACGAATCGTCGCCCAGGTCCCTGACTATATCAACCAAATCGTCCCCAGGCGGCCAACGAGGATCGCGTTTTTCACAGCCTAATTTGCCAAGTCTGTATTCCTACGATCGCCGTCCGACTGAAAGCAGGCGATACAGGATGTCCCAGCCCAGTCTCTACCACAGCTCGCTGTCCGGTCTGGAGGGAACGAGATTTTCGTTTTCAAGCCTGACGGAAGAAGATAAACCGTCCGACCGGTCAGCAGCCTCCGAAACTCCGCAGTCCACACCTCGAGCTAGGAAACTGTCTAATCGTTTGGAGTTCACTCTCCGTACCAGTGTCATTGGCAAACGGGAGAGACTCTCCCAACCGACGTTGCTTGTTGGTGACACGCATCCGAAGGCCCACCAAAGACTGTCTCAACCAACGTTAGGTTACGCGTCCAGAGAGTTCCCTGCTTGTCTCCAGTCGCCTCTTTTCAAAAAGAAGAGGTCCAGCCAAACTTCGAACATTTATCTGTCGCCTAAATCACCCATCACTAAACGTGACAAGTTGTCCCAGCTTGACGTGGGAGCTGCGAGGTATACTTTGTCAAATCACTTTATGGTCTATTTAACATTAAGAAGTCTCTACATTTTTTTACTTTCTGAAAGTCTGAAAGGGACAAATTTAGAAGAAAATAAATATATTTGACAAGTTCTGATATTTCGAAAATGTTTTGTTCAAAATTATGTGTTTAACAGATGTTTGAAATGTGAAAAAAATTTCGGATATAAATTAACAGTTTCTTTTTGTTTAAATTTTTTTCAATTTTTCAAGGAAAAATGTTGTGATTTACAGGTTCCAGCATCTAAAGAACAAATATAATCGTGACAGATTTTCCATCCCGGAGCTAGAGACTCAAAACGACCTCAAACTGATAGCTGGCACACCCAAGCAAAGATTCAGTTTAGACAGTCAGCTGAACCCAAAAACAGCTCGGAGCAAGAGAAAACTGCTGCCCATCGCCAGCTCGCCCGTGTCTGAAGTGCAAAAAAAGTTGCTTGAACATGACAAGTCAAAAATCCCTATCAAAGGTTTTGAAAATATCTTAATAGCAAGCACAACGCCAATCCTGCCTCCGTTGAACGGGAACACTCTGTTCAAGGATGTTTTGAATTTTAAATCCGGTTTACAACCCTCGGGTTCTGAAGTATCTAAGAAACGGGGGATGTCAACGCCGAGTATGACTGGGACAGTTCCACTGAACCGAGAAAGAATGTCCGTCCCCGAGATCCGAAACTCAAGCTTGCGAAGATTATTAGACCCTCCGGCTGCTAAACAAAGACACAGTATTACTGGTGGTACACCAAGACAAGGTTCATTGGCGGAGAAAAATATCGTAGGTGAAACTGAATAATTGGTCTTTGAAGTAATTGAGATTGTACCATTTTTGTTCAATGTTTTTCCACGCTGAGTTGCAATTTCAATGTTTTTGACTAAATTTGTTTTCTTTTTTCAATTTTTAGAATTTGGAGATGTTTAAGAAACCCGCGGAAAATATCGGGAGAACGTCACCGACCTGGTGCGACAACGACGCGGTCATCATCGAGGAACCGAAGCACATCCAAAAACACTATGCTTACACTTACGAGGCTGAGAAATCGAACGATGCATCAAGTATTAATAAATTTCGGATGATGCCGCTGCCACGAAAGAAATTCTTGGAGAGTAATTTTGACGAGAATGAGAAAGTGATAACGACGGTGATAGAAACTGAGTTACCTTTGTCGGTGTCCGATCCAAAGTATTCGAAAAAGACTCACGCGTACTGTAGCGATCCGCCAAAGTGGATGAAAAAGTATTTGAATAATAATGAGTCGCCTCAAGAGTCGAGGAAAAATAATAACGTTAGAGAGGCGAGCGAAACGAAGCAGCACCGACCGCACAGGTCGAAAAGCCCAAAAAGCACGCAAAATTTATTGAGCGTGCCGTCGTCCCCTGGCAAGAGCCGAAGGAAGTCATCGAGTTCAAGTTCGAAGCACAAACAATGCGAAGCTTCGGAAAGTTGTGATGTAATATTGAACATTCCAAATTGGAATGTCGGGGAGACGTGTCAAATTGTCTATGAAACGTCGCATAGCGAAGGGACCAGTGAATATGACTCGGATAGTTCTACATCGATATAATTTTGTCCGTCGATAAAAGTCAGATTCAATACGAAAAGAGAGTTCCATGTCTGGCACATGTATGATTGGAAAAAGTTTTTCTTCAAATTCTTCTGCTAGATCGGACTTGATCATAACTAATTTTGTAACGAAATTATTTAGTTCGGGAGTTGCATTAGTTTGCATGATAAATTTTAGTACAGGAATATAATCTTGGAATTGAAATTCGATTAACTGTAAGTTGTAAAAAACCTTCAATAATTTTTATAATTTAATTTATATCGTGTTATAAATTGTTATCCAATGTAATTATCATTAGGTAATAAAAATGTTTAGTTAACGATTTTAATATCAAGTAAATTGTAATATAATTTAGTCGTTATTTGTCTGATTCGAAATCATATTAGAATATGAATCACAGTCGAGTATTATTATACGATACTGCATCACACTGTATTAATATGCAAATTTTATTTTATTAATCTTGATTTCGAAATTTGTGAATCATACATTCATTTAAGTAGATAAACATTTAATCAGTTTAATTAAAATTAATTATGCTCAATTTTCGCGTAAAATCAGATTCGACAGAATGGGGACAGTACCGATGAAACACAATTTTCTGCTGAACATAAATATATTTTAATCATTTCCCAGACGTGACCAGATGTGGAACTCTTTTTTGCAGAGAAATTTCTTTTTCCAGTAAAACTGCGTGTCAAATCGTTCAAGTCAAACGTTTGCAATTTTTTTTAACAATGCATATTTTTCGACGATGAAGTATGTCTCGCACAAATTATAGCATGGAGTGTATTTTCCATAAAATTTAACAGAACGTTGTTGAATGAAATAATAAGATATATATTAACGTTAATCCGAAACAAAAAAAATTACACACAAATAAAGTTGTGAAAAAGTTGTCAGCCTTTTTTTGAAATGTCAAATGATTTCCTTGATTGGGCCGGCAATTTTTGAATTGTTGTAAAGTAATGTACTGGATATGCTTATTGATTGTTATGTGATAATTTATTGCTTTATTCAAGATTGTTTTTTATAGCTAGTATGTAGTCATTTTGTTGTACTGTTTCAATGAATGTAAAATAAAAGACAATATAATCACAAATATTTATACTGGAAAATACAAAATTCATTTATTGATCGAAACATTTAAAGAACGAGTTTACTTGACGTTTGAAAAATTTGAGAAACCTAACAGAATGTGATGAAGATATGATTTTAGAAAAAGCTTACTTTTGAAGTGCACGAGTACTAGGTAATCGGTCGATAATGATTGCCAAGGGGAAGATTAGAAACGGAAGAGAAACATAAACGAAAGAAAAATAAACGCAAATCAACATTTTTGCTGTGATAAGGCTGATAAGTTTAGAAAAAAAAAGTTTGTGATAATTTTGCACATCGAAGTTAAAGATAGTCAAGTGGAGATGAAAATAATTGAATTAACTTTTCTACCCGTGAAATCTTTGACGAGAACAGAGCGACTGAGAGATCATCATCCAAACCACACGTGTTGCTTCTTTCTTATGCAGATTGTACGAAGCTTAATAGAATAATCAAACTTGACAAGTTGACGATAATGCCTTTGCCAGGGACATGCGTGATTAAGAATTATTAATTTTATTGTTCTGTATTTCGCAACATTTACGAGATACTAATTATATACATGAATAATCGACAAAGGTTTTCAAACTATGAGTTCACTTGTATCGGAATTTAGCCAGAAAAAAACATTCCTGATTATAAACTTGAACAGAGCAACTTTTACTAGTTTTCTCATAAACTTTGCAACAATTTTTCATCCGCACAAATTAACCGTAACTTTTTTCTAATTGAAAAAAAGTTTATTGCAGTTATTTGCAATTTTTTATACAAATTACATTAATACAGTAAATAATAATACTTTGGAGTATAGCTAAATGAGAAAAAATTGACATTACTCATATTTTCCAATAATCTAACGATTTTCTTAAGCAATGCAGTAGATTTATTAATTAACGTCAAGTGTCCCAACTACAGAACAAAGATCAAGATAGCGATTGTTCCGATTCGCGATTGATAACTATTTATGATTGGGTTTTTGCAAATAGAGAGAGAGAGAAATAAAATGCAAGATAAGATTCCATGCTTGTTAAAATGAGTTCTTCAAGATAATGCACTTTTCGATCGGAAACAATGTTAGTCTAGCATACAATAATTGTATGTTTTTCCGACGACTCATATCTATCTATAGAAATAAAATACGATTAAAAATAAAATCTATCGATTTGATAATGATAATAATGATTCACTCGTTTTGATCGAGTTCAGTCAAATTAGTCGTTAGGATGTTCAAAAACAGTTTTTTTCACTTCGCATGTTTGAATCATTGTGCATATGTTTAAAAAAGACATTAACAACTCATGAAAATCAATTTCAACTACTGTTTTTTTCAAACAGAATTTGAGATCATTTTAGCTTTTTTTTTTCTAACGACGTTCATCATTTGAATGTTTGATAAACGACTTCGGAAATCTGTCGAATTTTGAATCTCAAATATTCATATACCATTTACGTCTGTTTTCTAATGCAAAAAATTAGTTTAGATGCTAGACAGCAGCTTTAATGATTCAGAACAAATCATTTACAAAACGACGACAGGCCATGTGATTGAAGTGCTGAGCTTTATTTTTATGAAATTGAATAATCCACTTTTTCATTTCAAATTTACCTGCATACATATATGACACAGAAAACAAGAGTTAATTTCATTTTTAATAATTAATATATTTTTTCCAAGTTGCCAAATTTAGAAATGATTCATTGTTTTGATTTGAATTGTAATCACTATAATATTTGTTATAAGTTCATCTGAAAAATTTATTCGTACAGATCATTTTAAATCTCAGTCTTAGATTTAAAAAATTACAGTTGAAAGATATATACGCCATTCAAGTTTTATTTTATATACATGACGACAAAATTGACATTGGTGATAAACAATTTAATTTAAAATTCATCATTTTTTATTCCTGTTTTTTTTCATGTTACATAAAATATAATAGAATTATTCATTTTTATTACCGAAGTGCTTGCTAAAGAATTTGATACAAACATTTGTCAGTATTTTTAAAGTTATTTATAAAAAAATGAAGATAACTGCTTTTGCCACAAACAAACGGAGATAAACGATTAAGAAATCTGAAGTCGTTACATTAAAGAGCTTATTTGTTTGTTTTGAATGGGAAATTAAAATTAGGTTAAAAATAAATCATTTGACACGCTGATCTCAATATTGCCAAAAGATTGGACTTCACTTATTTTTCCTAAATGCTCCATAAATGTTATTGAAGTTGAGTTGATTGTTGATAAATATTTTAATACGCGTTTGATAGTAGAATTGTTTGCTTCCAGCGATAGAAGTGTCTTTAAGTGAACGGCAGTTCACATAGGTCAGCATATCAACACAAATCTAACGTTAAAAAAAGAGCTTTTAATTAATGATGATCAGACTTATTACAATGTTTGAATAAAGTTTATTCTTTTACATAACATTTTTTGAACTCAATTTTTTTATTCTTAATTTTCAAGTTCGTTTGAAAATCGAATTCTAGGACACTATGATTTCTGGTACGAAACTATCTATTAGAAATTGTAAACTCTTTCTCATAACTCATGCAGATAGGAATATTCTTTCAAGCATCGTTATAACTCGCACATAAAACTGTTCTAATAAGTAATAACCGACAACCAGCATAATAAACGCCTTGTAACCGCATTTTTAATGAGAAAACAAAAAATTTCTCAAGACGTACATTTCTTAACTATCACTCCACTGACTTTCTTATCACCGTACAATTGAGTAATTTTTAATTAAGCTCTATTTATCAACATTTTTATTTCAAAATGATTTTCCGCACTGGCAAAGTTATCAAACAAAAATATTTCTCATCATCTTCTTTATAAGAAAAACATTCACTCTAAAAGTGTACTGATTGGTCCAAGAATAAAATTCTTAGTATAAAGTTTTTCTCGACAAAGAAAATATTTTGTTGATCCAGAATATTAGTTGAATTAAAATTAAATCAATAATGTGTTCAGTGAACTCTTTTTATTGTACGAAATCTAAATTCATATATATTTTTTTTTATTAAAACAAATATATCTCAAAATAAAACACTTTTTTAGAACGTTTTAACTCCATCTTGAATAGGCTTATAAAATCAAGTTTTTATCTCAATTTAAGATATTCAAAATTTTTTAAAGAAATTTTAATTTTCATGAATATATATATTTTCAAGTATATTGAACTTATTTTAAACTCTGTTACCATGAGCTTATTGTTTTGTTTCAATGAAAATAAAAATTGGACTCGTTTCTCATGTTCTTAATCGAAGGGCAGACCTTAAAATGAACGATTTAATTTTATCATGTCAAAAATCTTCAGACCATAAATCTTGCAGCAGTGACTCGTAAGTTATTTCCTAAACGAGTCACGGCCGAGTTTTAATCACGAGGAAATCCTCCGGTACCTGGGCAGTCATAAAAGTGCGGCTTGTGCACTCGCGGGGGACTGCGAATCGCACAACAAAAGTACATAGCCGGTGATGCGCTCTCGACTGGGATAATCGAGTTCGAGCGCTGTCACTCAGTCAATATCGGGACTCGGTTTAGACAAGTGCAGAAATTGAAATCGCGAGTCCCGCAGTATTTTTTTTCATTTCTAAACTTTTTTTTCTTCTTCCCGGCTTGTCATAATTGTTTCTTATCATGTGATGTTTTGAATTGTTTGCCTTGGTTATCGTACCCGACACTGTTAGATTCGTGCGACACAAGTAAGCGTTCTCATTCGGTCATCAATTTGCATGCCGGTTTATCAATTTTATGTCGGAAATTTTGTCGTATCTCGTTGAGAGCTCGTGTTGCGTGGTTTCGTTTGATCGAAAAACTTCTCGCTGAAAGAAAAGTTACAACATTTTCCTTTTATTTTAGAGAATCACATGGACCCTGCGATGGAAAGAGACGATTCTGGAATTAATTGACTACGAATATTCATTTCCTAGCAGAGTGAAAGTTCCCGCTCGGTGTGATACAAAAGGTCTTTGAGATGAATGGACACAACGAACTGTTCGACCAAAAGGTATTTTTTTCACAACCAAAAACACAGTGAAAAATATAATTGAGTCCGTCCTTTTATCTCTCAAAAATGTAATTGATAAACAAAAGAACGAAGTTTGAACAAAAGTGTTCGCGTCCCGTACCTTATTTTCAGTATGGTTGAATTCACGTGTAAAATATTCCGGAGGCATCGAAAAAAAAATCAAAATTTTTGAGTTGCAACATTTCGAACCGGTTTTCTCTTGCCGATGGAACAGCAACGAGTCTTTCAAGTGACATAAACGAAAATATTTAAATTTGCGCCGATTGTCTTGTCAAACGTTTGAGGTGAAAAATGCCACTGGGTTTGTCTTTGTTCCTACGAGAAGGACATTAATTATGATAAGACCTATCTGAATCATCCGATTGCATTATGATCAGGCAGACGCGCTGTTTGTTATGCCATACTCTATTATCGCTCCACAATGTGTGCCTTAGGATTTCCTAATCGACACGAGATGCATAATTACAAGAAACATTTAATCCTATATGATCATTATTCATACGTAGCTTTTTGTTTGATTGGTTTTTTTTTTTTCACTTGGAGAACAAACTGGGAATAAAGATCAGTTTTCTTAAATCACATATCTGTTTGAAAACTATCTATTTTTTTTCTTTTCAAATAATTATAACTGTTACAATTTTGTATGAGGTTATTTTAATTAAAATGATTTTAATTGTAATTTTTTTGCTTTTCATTTTGCTTTTCACTTATTTACAAGGTTTTGAAATCAGTACCTGCAGGTACCGATTTACCATTATGAGTGTAAAGTGAACCAAGGTAAAAAATACATCTTTTATGAGCCACGTTACAGAGAATTGATTCTTCAATGCCAGTGTGATTCGTATTATTATTTTGATATCAATTTAAAACAAAGAATTATTTTGATAAAAATCTTCGTATTATTTGCAAAGAAAAAAAAATATTTTGATCTGAGTATCTGTTTTATTTGCTCTTCATCAACGAAACGGTCGATAGAAGTGCGTACACACAATTATGTGAAATCTGTTGTGCCAAAAAATTAATCTGCGAATAAACTGAGAATTTAGCAATCGTGAAATAAAAGACCACTCTAGATTATTATTATGCCATGTAACGTTGTTTATATTCAATTTAGAGTACGTACATATAAAAGCACTCAGAAATTGAATTCACGCTGAGGGATGATATTGCAAACATAAATTGTTTATTATACGTTATCTTTTGCGATATCTGATTGAATAGATATTTGCTCACTTTTTCAATTTTCTGTATTGATAAAACTGAAGTTCCGGGTAAATTAAAATCAAACGATATTATACATTTCATCTTTTTTTTCTTTCAGGTCGAATTCAGGGAGGAAGAGAAACGAAAATGGGAAAGGAAAGGATCAATGTGCCAGGTTCGTACAAACTATTTTCATTCGAATGCAAATATATTCAAAACGTTAACATTGTCAACTGAAATTCACTTGTTTAATGTCACAATCTTGACATTAAACAAGATTGATATTCTTATTTCACATGGCAAGATAATTTACAATATTGTTGACTATTTTATGCAAATCTGGAGGTCTCGCGGTTAGAACGCTCTAGTTATCATAAATCTCATAGATAGCCAGTGATATCATATATTTTTTGTTTAAGCAATTCTAGACAGACATAAGACGATCTAGTATTTTTGAAATGATTTTCATCAAGCTGCAAACCATTACAAATGATTTATTTTTTGTAGATATTGATGTGCCTGTGTGCCAACTTTGCCAACATTGGACCGGCGTGTGCTTTTGGTTACAGTGCTGTCGCCCTGCCGTATTTACTCAGTCCAAATAGTGATTTAAGGATAGACGAAAACCAAGCGTCATGGATTGGTAAATAATCATTTAAATAAAAGGGTTAAATTTAGAGATAATAATTAGTTTATATTATTTTGTACACAAAATCAATTAATTACATGTAAAATATAATTTGAATTAAAAGTTTATAATTTTAAAATATTATTTTAATTTTGTATCCTTGTTATAAAATGGTGATATTATTTATTTATAAGATGTATAAATTAACTGTAGCCGGTTTATTTATCAGTAATTTCAGATAATACATTTTTTTTATTTTTACAGCAAGCATCACAGCGATGGTCACCCCAGTAGGATGTATGATGTGCGGTTTCATTTTAAGACGAGGTCGCAAACTCAGTTTCTTATTGATCTCAGCCGTTTCTACAGCGGGATGGTTAACAATATTTCTAGCAACTAGTTACGGTCACATTTTAATTGGAAGGGCAATATCCGGATTAGCTGTTGGTCTGGCTTCTGTCTCATGCACCGTTTACAGTGCAGAAGTATCTTCTCCTAAATGGAGAAGTATTGTCGTTACCTGGACAAGTATTTCCATAGCTTTAGGAGTACTTTTTGTGTACATTTTCGGATACTTCTTGCCTGTAAGTATACAAAAAATTATCACAAGCAATTTTTTTCATGCTCAAATTTGTTTACAAAATTTGTTTCATACAAAAACACTTTTCGATACAAACTTTTTTTTTCTTGCAAAAATTGTATTTTATTTCAAATTTTGTGTTTAATTTTTACCATTAGAGTTTAGTAAAATTTTTATTGTATTCAAAAAATATTGTTCTAGGAAAACTTATTGTCTCGTTTGTTTACAGGAAAACTGGCACCTGGTAGCTCTTCTTTGCGGTCTCTTTTCTGTGGTATCATTTTTCCTGACCATAACAGTCATGATCGAATCTCCAATTTGGTTGCGAGAACGCGGCAGGATGGACGAGGCAATCGTGGCACTTAAAATTTTCCGTGGAATTCCGCCAGATGAGCCCTTGTCCACAGATTTGCTGATCGATCTTAAAGGAAAACCACAACAAAAGAAACAAAACGTGTGGAAACACCTCATGAAACGAACTTCTATCATCCCTTTTATCATTATGCTCGGATTTTTCTTTTTCCAACAATTTTCTGGTCTCTTTGTCCTGATTTTCTACGCAGTTGACCTGACCAGGGAAGCTGGAGTTAAAATCGACGCCTATCTTGCGACCATTCTAATCGGCCTGACCCGACTGATTGGCAGTATCTTGGTGATGGTGCTGTCAGGAAAATATGGCAGAAGATTACCAGCAATCCTATCAGGAGTCGGCATGAGTATTTGCATGGGAGTGTTATCCATTTATTTATTCTTCGAGGACAGAGGATATTACATGGGGGATTATGGAGTCCTCCCAGTCATCTGCATTGTCATGTACATCTTCATGAGCACAATGGGATTTTTGGTCCTGCCTTTCGCCATGGTCGGAGAACTTTATCCTGCCAAAGTCAAGGACATCCTGTCGGGCCTGACTACATGTGCTGCCTACATCTTCAGTTTTGTTGCCATCAAAACTTATCCTGACTTACTGGCTGGGATGGGAAAACACGGTGTGTTCTGTTTCTATGGGATCATTTCTTTGATGGGTACAATTTTTGTTGTGCTCTTTTTGCCGGAGACTAAGGGTAAAACTCTGAGGGAAATCGAAGAGATGTATGCCAAAAAGAAGCTTACCGACGATGAAAGCATAGAAAAAATCATCCCGTTGAATGGGAGCTCTAAATACTGATGTGTAGCATTTTTATACTTTTGTAAATAGTAATTTTAAATTCTGTAATAGAATAACGATGTTTTAGATTATATTCCTGTCAAACTTGATGTTATTTTGCACCAAACAATTTCATACTAATAATCAATTTTGATTAATCGATTTTGTAAATAGTAGAGTAGGTGTAAACATTAAATTAAATATAAATTTATTTAATAATATCAATGTTTCTTTTTATTTCATTTAATACTGACTGATGAATAAATTAAAATTTGTAATAGACAGTTAAATGAATCTGTGATATGTAAAAGTTGAAATTTTATTGAATGAAAATATTTTTGGTTTCATTTCTGAATTGAGAATGTTGTTTAAGTAGGTATAAAAAGTGCAGTTTGTTCATAAATATCGTGTTTATTGATGCATGTAACAGATGGTATAAAACAGCGCCAAGTATGTATAACACAGTTGGGTACATTAGTCATACTTAAAGTCATAGCCAAATTGTAATCTACGATTTATCATTTCTAAGGTGCGATAAATACTCCGTCCTGTTTAATTTTACATTAATAAAAAACACGATAGTATATATACAATATAACCTTACGATTACTTCGTGAATTCATAAATATAAATAAAGCTATAATGTACAAAAGATGAAAAATAATTTACAAATTAAAGCACGGCGCAAAAAGAAGTTAATCTCTGAAATTATTTTGTGATGTAAAAATTATTGCTGATCAATTTTCATCTCGTTGTATGAAATTCACTTATACACAATCATTTCGTCGGATGTTTTTATTATCAACATTAAATATCAACTATAGATCGCTATAAACTATAAATTACGCAAACAGTCAGTCATTGAAAGTCTTCATACCTGTTAAAAACAGCTTACGGAAACTACAAAAAAAGGTGGACAAAGTCTGGTGCTAGTTTTTACAGGATTATAGATCACAGATAAATGTTTTTGTTTTTCAAGTCCCTCGGTTGTAAGACCATAACGGACCCATCACTTAAAAAACTAGTAATTTCAATTAAAATTACGTCTTTGACTTAGAGAGTTATTGCGAAGAAATGGTCTTTGTCAAGACAATAATTCACAAGTCCAGACTTGAAATCTTCAGCGTTTTTCAAAGCGTAGACTGTAAGTGTCAATCGGAATCGCCAGATAACCGATGGGAATTTTGTATGTTTCTCCCTCGGCGGGCAGGATTGTGAAGTTCTTCAGGATGCTAGCCAAAAACACAAAACTAACATACTGAACCAACTTGTAACCCATGCATGACCTCACGCCACCTCCAAAAGGAAGGAAGTGTTCTGGTTTGACGATGTGGCCATTCTGAATGAACCTTTCTGGCATAAACTCTTGTGGTTTGGTCCACAGCTTTTCAGACATTTGCAGATCGTAATTGTTCAGGAAGATAAAGTCGTCCTTTTGAACTCTGTAATCTGGAAACAAAAAAAGAACAAAAAAATAAATTAAAAGCCCATCTCTTATCCTAATCTTATCTGGTATGCCAGTTTGTCAGCATGGCATTTTACAAAAAAATACTTTAACCTTTGTGACATTTGATATTTGAACATTTAACATTTTTTGCACTTTGTAATTGCAACGAAACAAAAAAAACAACAATCCTATATTCTATCTCTCGTGCCAACTTTATCTTATAGGTCAAATTTTTGTCAAATTGATTTTTCAAAGTATCAAATAAACTAAAATAAATAAAGTTGTCTCATTATTTTTATCATTTTTTTGTACGTTTATTAGTTCATTGTTTCAAAATTACCTGCGATGGAAGTATTCTGGTTAGCAACATGAGGGACAATAGGACTGCAGATAAGTCTGATGCATTCCAAAATAATGGCTTCAACATAAGGCATGGACTTTCTCTCCTCAAGTCCAACAATGTTGCTGATGCTTTGGACCTTGTCGATTTCCTGCTGAGCGATCCTCTGGATATGGGGACGAGTCACCAGGTACCCGAAAATCTTCATCATGAAATTGCCAATAGCCGAGTGACCTCCAACGATGTCTTCCAAGGACAACAGGCTAGTAGCCCAAGGGATCTCAGGTTTAGCATCGGATTTCGTGTATCTGATGATGGAGTCCAAATAATCTTCATCGGGCACGGAGCTATTCCAGTTGTCAAATCGGTCCTGAACAATGTTTTCGAGCATAAATTTTCTAATGCTACTGCTCCATTTCTTCATCTCTTTGACCTTCATGGTGTAAAAAGGCATGGTGGACGGGACGAAATCAACGAGGTAACCCATGTTTACTTCGTAAAAAACTTTGTCGTAGGTGTTGATCATTTGGGCGAACCCCTCGTGGCTGCCGTCGTATCGTTTAGAACAAAAGTAGTTAATGAAAACGTTGCCGCAGGTTTGCAGCAGAGGCGTTTTGATTTTGGTTCGTTCCCCGTTGGTGCTCGAGATGAAATCAATGAGAGTGCTGACTTCCGTGGTGATGATGTTGTTTAGCTGGCTGTATTTCAAGGTGTAAGAACTCGGGAAAGCGTGCGGCTTGAGAAGTTCACGTCTTGCCTTCTGCACGTCGGACCAGTCACAAAATGCGAGCGCTGTAAAATGAAAAAATATTTTTTTACTTTCTTTCAACTTTGATTTCTTTTTCTTTTTTTCTTTTTTTTCTTTTTTTTTCTGTGAATATAATTTAGTAATTATGTTCTGGTTTTGGTCTACGAATTTGTGGAATTTTCAAATATAATCATGCCGGAGATTATTTTTGTTAATTCCTTTGCCGGAAATGCAAGGTCGTAATGGTGCAATGAGCAAGCTCAGCAAATAATAAACCGATCGTGTTACCATACAACAATGTGGAATTACGATTATCATAACACGCAAAAAAACAAACATTAAGATTTGATTGAAAATTTGAATATTCAACTTTTAACTGAGCTTATAACTAACTTCTCCTTTATTTCTGTTTCCAACGTTTTGTTTTTAATTTTTACATTTTTATTCAAACACAAATTTTGCACCGAAATGCCAATCGTTTGATGATCGGAACGCATTATTAAATTCGAAAATAAGAAACAAAGTAGCAACGAAAGTTGAAATCTCAAGAAAAAAACCAATTATAAGTAAAAAAATACTATAAAATCTGCATTCGATTTTAAATAACATCATAACACACCGAGTTTGTTTCTTGCTGTCGCGTATAAACCAAGTGACTGCAAATTTTAAGAAAGTGCTAGTGCCTACAAAATGTATTATTTCGGAAGTAATTTAATAACACAAATATTCGCACGACCAACAAAAAAAAGGAAAATAAAAACAGATAATAAAAGTTGATCACGAAACTTACAGTTACTTCTGTTCCCATCGAAGAAAGCGTCAAATCGGCTGAAATTTGGCCTGGAGTCAAAGTGGGAGCCCTTGCCGTAGAGAACTTCCCGGATGTTTTCGAGTCCGTTAACGACGATGCAGGAGACGGAGCCGAGTCTGATCTTGACGATGTTGCTGTTGTAAGTATCGCGCAAATAGCTGAACGCCTTGTAGGGCACGTCGTACTGGCCGAGGATGTGGAGCGAGCCCAAAACGGGCCAGGGAGTCGGGCCCGGCGGGTCCCGAAGGACGAGATCTTCGTTGCAATAATTGGCGGCTTGTTTTTTCTTAGACTTGAGGTGGTCGAGGATGAACATGACGAGCATCAGCATCGTGACGGAGAGGAGGATGCAAGTGGTGGTCCCCAGCATGATGACCATCTCGAACTTAAAAAATTGAACCGACACTTGTATTTGAGAGGTGAACTGTCAAGTCCGAATGTGGAAGGACAGAGGCGCGACGCGAGTTTGACAGGTGTTGACTGTAAGCCGGTCAAACTTGGTTTGTCGCAATGAGATGCCCGGGCATTTTATATAGCTACGTAATGTAGTCAGCACATTTACTCGGCGCAACCCTATAAATATGGATCCCCATCGCAGGACACGATGAGATATATAACAAGAGGTGAATTTCAAGAAAGCGTCTTAGAGGGAGGGGAACGACAGGGCACCGGAGGGGAGCTCTAAATGAGAGATGGAAGGGCGCAAAGACATAGATAACGAGAGCTCAAACAGGATGAGCGGGGAGATCATGATAATGAGTCGCCTTCCGTCTCCAAACCGAAGGGGCGTTTTTAAGCTCAGGTATTCCAGTTTTATCACCGGTTCCCGACGATGCCTTCCGTTCAACTTTTGCGTGGTTTTTCACCAAGTCACGACTTTTCGGACGCTTCAACATGTTTTGTTTATACCTTTTTTACCTTTTCTTTTTCTACCTGTTCAAAATTCATTTTTGACATTTCATGTGATAATGTTGCATTAACCAAGCGTAATCGACCATCCAGAAAGGTAAAAAAAGGAAGTGATGATAACGTGGGAACTGTCCGTCGTACATCAATGGCACTTCACAACGTGTAACAACGTGTTGTGAACCACGTACTTATATTCTAATAATTAACAATGATGAATCAGTTTGTTTATTTGCGCGGGTACGGTTTCAATGGGAAAATTCATTTTATTCCTGGCTGTATATTAATCAGAAAATTTTCCAATACGAATATCAACTTTTAGAAGTGGGCAAAAAATTTTAGTAATAAACAAAAAACATAAAAATATTACAAAACAAGTATTATTAAATCTGAATAGCAATTTGAAATTAAACTATTAATTTGAATATTGAATAATGATAGATAATCAATGTTGAACATGATAATTGCAAAAAGATATTGCAAACAACATTTATTTTGACTGGAGCAAGTCAATTTGCAGACTAAAAAACGTTACATTGTAAAATCAAGCGGGTTTAATTAAGATACTTACGTTGCTGGTTGTAAGTCGTTTTAAAAAAAACTTATTAAATTAAGACATGAGTGTCTTAATTTAAGGCACTGGAGAAATTGAAATTGAGACATTTTTAAAACACCGTGGTAAGTTTAAAAAATTTTTGAAATCAAATTAGCCGATTCGATATTATATTACAGAGAAAATACAAATCGAAAACGTAAGTTTTCCGGTTCTCGACGTTTCGCCATCCTAGAAACTCTATAACGTCATGTATATTTGAATTCGCTAAACTCACGCAATAGATATTTTCAATATCGGATCAACTTTCATAAATAAATTAATGACTAATGGTGCAAAATCCCTGAATCAAAGTTTAGACAAACTCGTCAGATAACTTTTGCAAATTTTTCACTCAAATATGTTTCACAATGTTGCAGAATTGCCCAGTTTTGCCCATCTCTACACGTGCAATTTTCACCTGGAAATCATAACAAGGAGAAACTCAAAACCTATATTATTGATAATGAAGCAAATTTTTGCACAAGATTCGAATCACGAGTCCGAACGTCAGAAAATGATGATTCGATTTTTCTAGAACTTGTAACCCAATTCATTATTTTTGTCAGCCGACCCAAGATTCTTGCACACTCGAAGAAGCAACTGCGAAGCATTCCTTTACACCTGTGCGCAATGACGTCACTGGGAATGAAAATGTTTCACTGAATTATCCATTTCAAGAACATAATTCTCTTGGTAATGAACTTGAAAAATATGCCACGGGTGCTTCTATGCATCCTTCTCGCGTACGGGAAACGCAAGGCTAAAATTCCTCAGATTCATTAACAAGATGAATTATTTATAACCAAATAAGCTTGTTTTTTCTTTTGATGGATTTCTTTCTTTTTTCGACAACCACATCCGGATTGCATGGACGAAAACTATCCAGCAACAAGGGACCTTTCCGGGTCCGAAGGTTCGGAATTTAACGGGAATCTTTGGCGGAATTTTGTTTATCGATTATCCCACTGGGGACCGACAAAATTGTCACCTGATTTTAATGATGAAAAAAAAGTCAAAGAAAATCTGATCAGTGCTGTGCAATGTTTACGTCAGAAAAATTAAACCGGTGGGAACAAAATGAAGCGTGGATGCGACGGGCGTGTCGTTTACTTTCACGCGGTTGAGTGTGAAAGGGATCAGAAGAATACTAAGGAGGAAGTTTGTTGAAAAAAATTGTCTTGCTATACCGTTATTTCGCGATAGCCATCGTGAATCATCGATACTGAAATAGTAAACAAGCCTTTGACAGGGTCTTATTCAACCGGGAATTTACAGGACCGTGGATGGAATTCGAATGTTTTTGACTGTATCGCCTCGGTCATCAAATGATCATCATCGCGGGCAAACAAGTTTCAATTTGACCCTTTTTTTCAATACGGTCAATGATCTAGTCGGTCGAACGCAAATCGTCACGTGTGTAATCATTTTTTTTTTTTTTTTTGCTTCGAGAGTGTACTCGGAAAACGTTCCGGAACGTTCAGTGACCTCTTTTTAATTTCCCATGCTTTTCAGAATTAAATTTTGTTTCGACTTTATTAACCAGGGTGGAAAATCGTTGATTAACCAAAACAAAATACCTCTCCTTTAAAGCCGGTTAATTTGATTTTCAATTTCAAATGACTGAAAATTGTTCGATCATCTATATTCGTTTACGAAATTGTTACAAGCATAAAAAATTTTATCTGCCAAATTGTTCTACGTCCCTTTGTACTTTGATTTAATATTCAATTAATTGCAAAATGAACGAATCAAATGATATTCGTTTGATCCTTGTAACGGAACAAAATTAAATGTCGAAAGAAAAAAGTGTATTACGATTAAGTATATGTTACATTGTTGATTTTTGTGATGCACATCTAACTGGTAGCGGAATTATGCGAAAAGTGCAAATTAGATGATCACGACTCGCGTTACGTGTTGGTGGTCACAGTGAGAGGGTAAAAAACGAGAACACGGCCAATGGAAAATCTGCCGCGGGGATGCAAAATTTGATTCTGATACATTTATGGAGCCGCGCCGTTACGTGCTGTTACGTGCGCTGCCGGCTCGGTTCAGTCATGCAAATTACGATCGAAGGTAAAAGTTTTTTTGTCATCAGGATAATCGGAAGCGTGCACGGGGCCTCTCACGCGCCAGATAGAAGGCTTCCCACAAGTGCGAGGTCCGCGCGTCAGCCAATGGATTTTGTATGCACCGAGCTGTGCACCGTCCGACAATTTGAACGACCCTCTTATCGTCGCTTTCGGTTGAAATGAAAATGTCCGGGTCCCATTCTGCTCGATTGGAATGTTCAGCTTTTTCTTATCGGCGAGCAGGTCACTCGAGTGCACATGGATAACCATCTTGATCCGAACGAAACACACAATACATTTACATCGCTCACCAATCGATCTTCAATTCCAAAAATGAAAATAACAATTTCTGTCAGAGAAAATACTTTGACCGAAAAATTGAAAACTAATACGGGCGTGTGGGGTAATCGTGACAGATGGCGTAAGTATGACATTATTAAAAATGCGCCAATAAATTCATATTTAAAAACTTGTTAAAAAAAACTTCATGTTTAAAAACAATTAAATTCAATATTGAATGGACAAACAAATTTGATTTGACCATAAAAATAACAAAGCTGTTTGACAACGGAAGTACTTATAATGAAATGTTGAAATGAATTAAGAAAATTAGGGTGATTGTAACAGATGGTTAATGTTGAGCCATTATATTTGCAAATACAAATTAATATTATAATTAAAAAGGAAAATAGAGTGGTCATCAAAACAGTAATGTTTAAAATGGAAAACTGGAAATGAGTATAGGGCAATCAGAGAACTTATAGCAGATGGAATGAATTTGACAGCGTCCAAACTAAATGCGTAAATTAATTCTTAATTGGAAATAAAAATTACAATGGTCAATAGAAATGCTTAAGATGGATATTTTAATTGAGTAGAAAAAATAAAGAGATTGTGACAAATGGGGTAAATGTTACAATATCTGTCGAAAATTTATATTTAAAAATTCAAATATAATTTCAACATTTTTGTTCCAATTATACATTAATAAGAGAATCAGTTTCAATAGAAAAGTGATTCGAGTGTCACATTCCCCCAATATGTTACTATTTCCACACGAACGAAAATTCATGTCGAGATATATCTGGATTTTATATTTTATGTAAATTCCATTATATTCTGAATTTAATTTATACCAATTATATTTTCGTTCGTATGGGCTACTCTGATTGTCCGTAATAAAAAGATTCTGAATAAAATTTTACCTTGTTAGAGCAGTAAGTTACTGGCTTTCGGTCTGCTGTATCGAGGATTGTTTCAATATTGTTTCCAGTGCCAATTTTCAAATGAAGCCGATTTGGTTGAACTCTCACAAATACCAATTGCAAAATGGTTTTATCAGGTCAAAATTTCATGATAGAAGTAAGTGTAAAACCATTTATGATATGCATTTCATGACATGAATTGTCTTTTCATTTAACGACGCCTCTTTATAATCGAAATGAATTATCATTTTTAAGTAATAGTGCCAATCAATTTTCGATTTCTGATTTTGAAAAAAGAGAAAAAGATAAGAACATTGTTTGTGTTTTTGAAAGACGTGATGCGTAGAAATAATGAAAAAAAAGATGCAAATAGAAACTTTGCAGATATGGTTCCTGTTTTTCCATTAGTATCGATAGAATACTTTGACGTTTCAGAAGATTCTTTTAAAACCTTAAAAATTATTTATGGAGTATAATCTGGAAATTTTTTCTTTGATGTTGCCATTACTTGGCAGTTAAAAGTCTTGTAATTCTTGAAATAAGAAAAAATATACTCTAGCTTCTTCTTCGTTGTTTAGACATACCAGATTTTTCAGTCTTTATTGCTATGCGCTTAAAATAAAAGTAACAGTATAAACAAACGTTTGTATCTAAAGCTCATTTATATACGTAAGCTCATTTGGTGAAATAAAATGAACGTTATTTTTCGCTTCTTAATTTTATGTTATTAGACTTTACGTGACAGTTACGTCTCGCAATAATCCAGACGATTAACATTGAATCGAACAATATTTATCACTAAAAGTTGCCAAATTAAACTTCAGTTAAAAATCTGAAAGTATATCTGAAATTATATTAGGGATTTCTTTTTATATTTTTCGGTTTTCATCTACACAGTGTAAAAATTTTTCATCCACATAAATAGAACATAAACAAATAGTTCATAAAATTCTATTGATACTTTCAATCCCACTAATAGATTTCACATTTGAAACTCGATTTTTACAACATTTTTTATTGTTGAATGATAGATAACAATTTTATTTAAAAATTTGATTGATGACTCGATATATTTTAGTTTGAAACGAGCCATGTGTGAAAGATCATTTGCGCTTTGGATTTTTCAAACTCTGCAATCGACTTGATATCATTCAAAAATTGTCACATTTTTTTTCATCGAAGTACGAAAATTCAGGTGACGCAATGGAGATGATGAAACACGTTGCCAATTGTTCGGCAAGTTAAAATTAACTTGCCAGAATGATACCCCCGTGATCAAACGAATTATTCTTGACCTTACATAAACGAGTTAAAATGACATGAATTAAAAATAAAATAAAGTTAAGATTAAAATAAATAAGACGAGTTTTAATTAAAACAACCAACATTTTATTTTGAATTACGCCTTTTATTTTTAACCCTCAAGCAGATAAATTATGTAAGTTTCATTGATTAAAAACGCAAGAAAACCGGAAGCAGTCTCTGGTGCAAACGAATTCAGTCTGCCCTTGTGAATTTCAATCGGTTCAACTTCCATTAAAGATTTTTTTTTCAAATTAGTTAATTACTTGAACGGGATGAAACAATTTTTCCACTCAATGTTAATTGGTTAGCAGGTATATGCCGGCCATCTTTTGAGATTCCTATCGCTATTTGGACACGGTCAGGTAGATTACCAGAGACTGTTTACCTGAATTGCAATATAAATCTAATTAACGGTGAACCATCTTGTAAACAATCTCAGTGGTATAACATCTTGAATCAATGTTTTTTGCACTTGCATGTTGTTGTAATTCAAGATGGTTCACTTTCTTTTCCGTGAATTTTGCAGAGTGTAATCAATATCAGAGCATGAAAAAAAAAAAAACAAACTATCAACTTTTTCAGCCACCACCTGAGAGTTCTTGATTGGAGAGGATGTTGTCCTTGACCGACCGTCAAAGCTCGTAATCGTGTTCGACCGAGGTCGATGCGCGATTTTTTTACCATCCTCAAAATATTCCTTCCGGGATACAAATGTTTTTCACTGTAAAAACAATGTTCAGCAAACTACAATAGTTGTAATTTTTGCAACATTTGATTTAATTTTTCATTCGTGCCAATAAAACCCTTACAAAATTTTCTTTCTAAACAATTTTTCAACGTGATCGAAATACGTCGAACACTTTTTTCATATACACAATGTTGCATCCAAATGACAATAAAAATAATGTAAAAAACTGTTATGAGTGATGACATCAGGTGGGTCACTCTTTTCCGTTTATGCATGTTGCGTCGCAAAATCTTGTATCCCTTTTATTGAGCATTTTCAACAGAAATTCACATGCAAATTTTTAAAGCAAATTAAAAAAATGTTATTTTTTCGCCGCACGTATATTTTCATTTGCACAAAGTCAGTCTGAAAACACGCTGATTTTTTTATTCCTCCAATATTGTCTATTATCATGTTAAATTTTTCTTCATGTTAAGAATACATTTAACCGTCAACTCGATTCTAACAAACGTTAAAAAATGTTATCAAAAAAAGTGCTCAAACAACGAGAACAGATTTATTCGATTTTATTTCTTTTTCAACTATCGGAATTCCTTCGGATGTCTCCTTATCAGAATGACCATCCGATGAAACTTTAGTATTACATAATGCATATGGTCACGTGACGTCGGGGTGAATTGACAATTTTAATTTGTTCTGAAGAAGAAACACTTTCTGCATCGAGAAAAACTCTTTTCGATTCGTTGAATGGTGCATGAAGCATCAGTCCTGCGGTCAATCCATACATAATGAAATTCGGATTTACATGTACCAATACGTCTGTTGGTCCTCGAGCGAAGCTCATCAGACAGCTCATATATGTCAAAATCATGCACCGCCGTGCCTACCTCTCAGACGAATTCAAATTATAGCCTGGACAGAAACCGAATGCATTACGCAATTGTCCACCTAACAATAAATTATTGACACTCACTGTAGGATGATCTGTTTATTTTCGCGCCTGTCAAAGCACCTTAACTAACATTAATAAACTTGTTAAATAATTTGTTAAATAATTAGATGCAAACGATTGAATTTTGTTATAGCCAATTATTTTTATTTAATGATTATTGTCTCGATGACTAATCATCTGATGAAAGTTTGAGAGTTATTTCAAACAATCTTTATGCGTTGAAAAACGTTTATTTAAATGCCAATTTGTAAATGTAATAGCTCTATTTTCAGGCGCTCACTTTTTTTATATTCTGCAAACGAGAATATCAAGAAGATCCATCTTTCATAATTTCATGTAACTATTACGTTTTTCACTTATCACAACAACCACATTAATTTTGTCTTCCCCTGTTTGTGTGTTGCAATCGCTGCAAAAAATAATTTGTAAGAATGACAAAAACAGGTACGTTTTTGTGTAGTCACTTTTCAAACATTCCAAGATATTCTTCCCATACCAACGCGATAGAAAAACAACTTGAAACATTTGAGAAGTGACGACAAATACGTTTTTTTCTAAAACATTATTTTTGCCGTGATAAAAGATGCGAGTCAAATGTTTTTTTCGACCAGATGAAATAAGCCAACGGCCTACATCCAGGACTCGTTCATACCCGCATCGTTAAGGAAGATCGAACCTGCCGGACAAGTTCACGTAATTCAAGATTGGAATTCGATATCAAATAAACGTTCAAGGTCAAGATTCTGAGTTTGGTTGAAATAAAATCTGTTACAGCATCCTAATTATACTTACTTTTTATCATCGTCCCTCCTTTTTTAATTAGAAAATAGGCAACCGGTTTCAGTTTGTGAACACTCTATGCGAACAAAATTTATTCGAGAGAAAGCTCCCGCGTGACTTTACTTTCGAAGTTTATCTTTTCGCAGGGCATTACATTGCGAATAGTTGTGAATCATGGTGGAGTATGCAGGGTGAGATTGAGTATCGCCATTAACGTCAACCTCGAGCGTCATAAGATATTACGTAAGAAATCATACTTTTATTTATTCATCTTTTTTTTATTATTATTTATATTGTTTGTCATAATTGTTTTTTCAAATATTTCTAACACGGATTAATGTTTTATTAAAAATAGTCCAAACGAGATCAGGTCAAAATGTAAAGCAAAAAACATACAGTACATTTTTGATAAACGTTTCAGGGAAAAACATCAGACTTACTGGATATTTAATGGAAAAATATAAATTGGAATTTCGTTGACATTCACCTATCATCCTTTATTTTTCTATTTATCAAATTATTTATTCAAGTGGAGATAATTCCAGTTTGCATTTTAAAACAGTCAGTCGCAATACAAATATTTAAGAAAACAACAAAATAAAATTACAAAATAATAATCTAATTGAAATTCTTAAAGGAATCTTCCACTCGAAAATTTTCATTTAATTGGTTGTTTATTACAAATGTTTATACACTGAGAAAATTATATCAAATATTATAATTTATAGATGAAAATACACTGAATTTATGGGGTATATGCTGGGGGTCAAATCTAAAATTCGTAAAGAATTATTGAAACTTACAGCGTATTTTGGCGAATGAGTATATAAAATGACTTAATTAATATTAATTTTTCATGTTCATTGATCAAAATTTGCTTTAAGCTTCAGTTTTTCTGAATTTAGAATTTGTTGCCCATCAGTATACTGTACAATTCAGTAATTTTTGATATAGGATTCTTTTCTCTGTGTACAAATATTTTAACCCTTTTCGGCCTGATATGTATCTACAAAAACACACTCAAAATTTCAGATTTTTTTTATGTCGATCGTCTTATATAAAAAAAGTGATTTTTCCTTGCGTAGCATGTTATTTTCATATAGGAAAGGTAGGATTTTTAATGACAGGGGATTGAAAATCACTTGCACTAGATAGAAAATGTCTTGGTTGAAGCGCAAGTAAATTTTCCGTGCAGGATTTTCTTCGCGGTGCACAAGATATCATGTGCGCATGCGCACCATATCAATCATGATACATATTTTTATTATGATTGTCATCATGAATTTTTTTATAAAAGCTTTTAATTATTCATGTATGAAGTTGATATCGATGGCTCGTACGAAGACTGTCCCATTTAAAATACATTTGAAAAATTTGAATTGGCACAGTCTTCGTACGAGCCATCGATATGTGAAGGTATTATTTAAAATATTAAATTCAATGTTTTCATATATTACATATCACTTACAAACTGTCATAACTTACAAACTTTTCCAAATTCAATCTTACAAGATTGAACTTACAAAAAACTTAAAAATTCTTCGACATTTTTGACAATTATTAAACAAGGTGGAAATCTAGGTATTCCAAATGTGCAGTACTTCATGGTGATTTGTAATTTTCTATAAGCCAGTTCACACGCCACCCGTGTACCCGAGTACCCTTGTACCCGTGTGATAAAGTAAAGAAAAACACAAAACAAATTTGTATGAACTTTTTGTTATTTTGTTGATGAATGAAAACAAATTTTTATAATATTTCTTTTTATTTTACAAAAAACAAAATTTGTATAGAATCTTTTTGTTATTTTTTTAATAAACAAAAACAAATTTGTATAATCTTTTTTTTCTCATAAATTTAT
>JAAMPD010001199.1:0-28133 GCA_025266255.1 Trissolcus basalis | reverse complement strand
AAGAGACAGATGTAAAAAATGTACAAAAATATTATTTTAATGTTGTTAGAAATAGGGAGCTTTTAAATTAAAATTTTTAATAATACCATTTATTGTAACAAACAAAAATTTACATGATAATTTTTTAAGATTTATTTTCAAGATTGTTTTTTGGACATACAAATTAATTTTCCAATTATTAGGAATTTCTATAAAATACATTTGTGATTGTTTAGAAATTATCAAATAAGAATGATAAATTTGAATGAAAATTTTGGACAGAAACCAGAGCATTCCAATGAGATGAAACATTTTGCGTGCTTTTCAGACACAATATACAATCAAAACAATACCACAAGAATTTTATTCTCTGCAAAGAAAGAAATTGTATCGGTAAGCTAATCAACCAATTCGTGAGCATTTCTCCAAATAGTGTAATTGTTGGTTCGAAAAAATGCGAAAAAATGTAAAAACATCATGCTCCGTTTCCAAAAGCTGAGATATCCCACTAGTATAAATGGCGACATTTACTGAATTCGAACCACAACTTCAACGACCAACAAGTCAACAACTTCTTCAAGTGAAAAGCATCATTTTTAAAAGATGAAAGGGTTGCTTATGGTTACCATCATTTTGTGCGTCGCTCAAAAAGTAGCACTAGCGGAAAAATGTGCATGTCCAAAGGTATAACAATTATTTATTTAATTTTTAATTAAACATTCATGTTACATAAATGATTTTAATTTTTTCTACTTTAATCACTAAGGATTTTTTATTTAGGAATTAAATTCTTGTCATAATTAATTTAATTTTTGTTTAATTTCAGAGGAAGGTTGTTGAAGTTGTTTTGTTGAACGGCAACATGTTCAAAGCAAGATTACCTGTACGATTCAATTCTTGTATTAAGAGAGAACAAAATGGACTTGTACAATACAATATTGTGAGAGCCTGTGTAGAAAAAGCTTACTACGATAAATACTTGAAGAATAAGTAAGCAATACAACAAAATTATTTTTTATTTCATACAACAATACAAGGGTTTCTATTTTCTGTCAAAAATAAAATTATGTGGATATTGAAAGTTGTAAAGATTGAAAAGATGATATGTTTTTATATATGAGTTGTAATTTTGTATTACAGGAGCAAGAAGCAACGCCAGGCTGTTGGGGANAAATTAATTAAAAATTACATGTCTAACGTAGACCGCGAGGACGTGGTCTCTTTCAATTTCTATAACCAAGCTGATGAGAAAGAATTGTTCGAGGTGGAAGGAGAAGGGAAGAAGAGATATGTCATCGGTTAATTTTTTCATTAAAAATTAGCGGTAGCAATGTAATATACATGTGATGGTGTAATTACGTAATACATTTTTTTTATTGATTTGTAAATAAAAAATTTGTACATGGAACTATGTGAAATTTGATTTTTTTAATGTCTTTTCATATCCCTTCAAAAGTTGAGAATATTTTTTTCGTCGCACTGAGTTTTTGGTAATGTTCCGAGAGTTGAATCGACTTGAAATTTTGTACACTTGTAGGTCGTGATCAGATCTGCTCTGAGAAAAATTGGTAAGGCTGCGAAATCGACTCCATTGTATGTACGAATTTTCAATGCGCACCGGGCGAACTGCGTCTGAGATCTTGATTTTGAATACAAAAATTGATTGATATTCGTTATGAATTTATCTTCGGTGCAATGGCATTTATTTTTTTATTCCGGCGCAATTGCATGGACGCAGAATTATGCGGAACTGCACAGGGATTTAGGCGCAACTATACATATGAAATTATCCCATCTGGCGCAATTGAGTATCACCCAAACATAATTTTTCGTTGAATGAAAGATGTAAACAAATAATGATTTCTACGAATAACCTCCATCTCAAAAACTAGAAATCATTATTCATCAATGTTTAATTATAAAAATTCAGTTTTTTGTTTAGGAATGTGTAAAATAACTGAGAAAATCGCGCTCTTCTCACGAAATTAATTTACAAACACGTTATTAATTTTTAATCAAGAAATCTGTAATGTCGGTAACTCCCGGTTTGACATTACCTTAAGGTGATGCATAAGTCGTATAGGTGCGACAAAGATGGCGTTAACAATGCAACCTCGAATGTGAGAAAGACAACACGAGATTGACTTATGCATCTTCTTAAGGTGATTTGTCATATGTATATTCTGCCTCTCTTTCACAATTCAGATATTTATTTGTTATTTAATTTTTTTTTTTTGACAAATAATTTTAAAAAAAGTTTGTTCAGAGGCTTTGTATATCTTGGGAGAAGTGTTTGACTGTAACAAAATCAATTTTGACTACATCCTGTTGACTGGAACAAAAAATTGTGCCACAAATTTTTTTACAAATAATTTTACCTAAATTTCAAATTATTCTAGCAGTTAGCAAGAACGTAACAATGCAAATGTTTTACCGACAGTTTTCCGCAAGTTCTGTATGGATAGTCGCATCTTTTTTCTTTGCAAAAATTCATTCTAACGTCTCTGTTAAACTTTGAGCACTGTGCATATGCGCGTAACTGTTGCGTTTGTTACACAATGTTACCACTTTGAGCATGATATGTAACTAACAATATAACTATATAGACACAGTCAAACAAAATGACGGGATACAAAAACATTTATATTGGTAGTGAATGACGTCAGTCTGTTTTTGATTGGTTCAGAGATCTGTTTTATTCTACAAGTCTTCATGTTCGGTAAAACAAGGGGAAACCCGGACAAAATTTAAACTGCTGAGGACTCTGAGGAGAACTGTAGGCGGTATATGGCAGTCGAGTGCAGTTGTCTACACAAGGCGATCAAAAGAAAGGTGCTAAAATTGGCGGATCGTAATCGCAAAAGAGGTAATCAATACAATAAAATGCGCATAATTCGGAGTCCATTTAACTTAATGTTGAATAAATTCGTTGTTATATAATCAGGATAATTTTATTTTGACAAATTGCCGTTGATAGATGTACAAAAACAATACCAATGATCGTATATACTGACAATTGTGTTTTTGCAGGGAAAATCAATTGTTTTGATGCTCGATTAAAATTTACGTTGAGAGACACGTTTTGTTGTTGACCGAAAAACTTCAGTAAAATGGTAAGTTTCAAAAATAAACAGTGAATCATCCTCGAATTTTTTAAATTATTCATGCAAATGTTTAAAATGCACAGTTTGCAAGGAATGCAAAATGTTTTAAAAAATGCACTGTTTGGTGATACGTAAAAATTTGTTGACATGACGTCAAACAATTCGACTTGTATAAAATTTATTCATGTCATTTGTAAAAATTGAGTGTAAATATTTAATTAATTTCAACATTTGGCAAGGTTCTAATTTACAATTACCTTTTACAGAGTTTATTCGAAGAGCGTCTCGAGAGAGCGCGAGAAATTCAGCAACAATTTTACGCGACATCGAGTGACTGGAATGTGTTCTGCCGAACCGAACCAGATTTACTGAAAAATTACATCGGACTTACAATTTACGGTGGACCGGATGACATTGAGGGTAACAGATACATTTACAAGAATGATAAAATAAAAGAGGGCATCGAAAAAATGTTTTCTCAAATTGAGACAAACTCGGATCAGACTGAACTTATATATTGTATTGCATTGTACTGTGTGACATTTGAAAGTGAGAAAACATTGAAAAAACTTCAATCCAAGGAAGATGCTAAAAAGGATGAGAACAAAAATGAAAAAGTAAACGCTGAGAAGAATAAAAAGGATACGCCTGAGGAGAAAGAAAAAGATGCGTCCGTGGAAAACGAAAATGAAGGAACGCCTGGGCAAAATGAAGATCTCCATATCGGGTGCAGAACATTTTTCAAAATTCGTAAGGAAAAATTTGAAAAAGGCAAACTTCCGGAATATTACACCTGGTTTGTTGATTGGGACTACCGAGTTTACAAATCCTGGGAAGACTTTATGAATAAAAACAATTTGCATCCGTGTACCATGGTGGTTCCAAAAGATGGCGAGTACCAGCTGGATCCCAACCAAGAGTACTCCGAAACAATGACCCACGTTTTAATTGAACACCACCAGTCTCCAGCATGCAAAAAATGGATGGGTTGGAATAGTAGATTGGGGAAGTTCCATTTTACAAGTAGCTTCTTTTGGAGTTGGCGTTGCCTCTGTTTTTACTCCTGTAGCTCCTGTAGTTATCGCTGTTGGTAAGTATTTCAAAATATTTGGAACTTTTCTAAAACAGTAATTCAAAATTGGATATCTTGTTTTCTCAATAAAATACAAGATTGATAAATAAAGAATATGTAAATTTTTAGGAACAGGAGTTGGAATAGTAACAGGCGGATATAGTACAACTCGAACGGTGTCAAACATTTGGGACCGTAAAAAGCACAAAGAATCATTGACTGATCGACGAGCAATAGGAGACTACATTTCCATCGGAGCTAATGTTTTAGGAGCAGCTTCCATGGGTGCATCTAGATACATAGCAAGAGCTGCTTTACAAGGCGAAGAGATTGGCCGAGCAGCTATCATTGCTCACGACTGTGTGGCCTTTAGCAGTGTCGCCTGCAAAGGTACCGAGATTGGTCACAAAATATATGGCATGATTACAGGCGATGAAGAAGTCACATGGAATTCATGCGTCTTTCTTGTAGCTGATATTTTCTTCTTCTCTAACATTGTCATCGACATGAAGACAGCGAAGTCGTTAATTCAACAACAACAAACAGGTTTCATTGAAAATCATAAGAAGTCGTTGACGAAAAAACGACACCGAAAATCGTTCAACAAAATGGCAAAGAAAGCAGATAATGCTAACGAGATCATTCAAAAGATTCGCAAAGCCAAGACTCCTGAGGAGTTGGCAAAACTTATGCCTACCAATACTTCCAGTGCCTCAAGATCTAATACATTGAATGGTGCACCTGTTTCGGGATGGACCTCGGTTATTGCTGATATAAGAAATGAATGGCCCCAGTATTCTACCTTGATTATTTCAACTATTTCAAATTTTATTCCTAAAGTACTAGAAAAGTTACAAAATGGTGAATTGAGTAAGTCACACGAATGGTACTCGTTGATTTTCGAATTTCTTTGGTCGATTATTAAGCCTCTGATTCGCACTATGATAAAAGACGATATTGCCAGAACATTGTACAATATTTTGGAAACGCAACTTGATAAAATAGTTTCCGATTTTAAAGAATTTTTGAAAAGAAGAAATGAGACTCCGTTTGAAAACGAACAGCCGCATCAAAGCTCGTCTAATGAAAGCAACAGTAATAATCCTGTGGATTACGATTTTATTATAGCAAATTTTGTTAAACATCATGATTTGAGTGTCTCAGATGAGTCTGTCAAAAAAATTAAAAAAATATTCGAGGAAGTTGATACGAATTTGCCCGATAAATCTGAGGATTTCATTAGCGCTCTCCTGCAAATGAGTTTGTTTGTACTCAATAGCGTCAATATTGTTGACGTGAAATCAGACAGCCGAACATTGCTATTGGCGATATCATTCTTGTGGGACAAGTTTCAAGAAATGATGATCACCAAGTGTATTACAACCGCGGATGAATGCGTTTTGATGATGTTTGATAATTCTGAAGATAAACTCACGGAAATGATGGCAGAGTTTGAGGAATACTTATTTAGCAGTCTTTAAATTGGCCTATTGAGATTGCTCTTGGTGCCTTACTTTGTAGTTGATTAAAAATGAAACTGCAAGACATTTACAAGTTCGATTCTAATAAAAAATCGTTAAAATGTAACATATCGCTATAAAAATGAAGATGAATCTCATTTTAATAACAAAGTACACCTTATAATTGTTTTGTACACAATTTTAGACTGTTTTAAATTCAGTGTGAAATTTTTGTGCTGCGCACTTTCATTCATTACTTTCTACTTCGCACATTTCAGTAAATTGTGAAATTTAATGTAGACTGATTTAAAAACCATAGACTTTTACATGACAGAGCTTTAACATTTATATTTGTAACTTAAAACGGTAAAAGTAACCGATCATTTTCGTTAGTTGTCATTTAATAGAAAAAAAATGATAAAAATGAATTACATGTAAGTCCAATATTTTATTATAACAATTTTATTGAAAAAACACCAAATATATTAGATAAAAAAATATTTGTGCAGTATTATTTTTCTAAGCACACGAAAGAACCGAAGCACTCTTCATTGAAAGGATTTTAAAAATAATAAAAGTCATTTAGGATAAGAGGAAAGTGAAATAATGAATTAATATTTTAATAATATTTTCCTTCGATGATTTATTTTGTTTATTAACTACATATCTTTAGCAAGATAAATATACATATAAATAGAATGTAAAAATAAACAACTGTTTTGACATATGGTATTAATTTATCAGTTCTTTTATTTTCTATCCTTGAGATATGTATTATTATTAACTCCTCTAACGTATTAATACAGCAACCCTCGATTTGCACTGTATTGTTATCACTGACTTGCAAATTTATGCAAAACATTCCAATAAATTTTTTCTAAAATTATTTTTGACTATGATTCTGATCTTTGGAAGTGATTTACAATAAATTGCTCATTTATCCACTTTTTTTGTTTGATAGCCATGATTCGTATAAGCCAACTTTCATCAAATTAATCTTCTATTTTGTAGCACTATTTGCCATTGGATGATAATATTGGACTATCGGCATTGGTGTAGCTTTGACCACAGGCGGGTAACATGAAGGGATTCATATTAAACGGTGATCCAACTACATCTCCTAATCCTGCAACAGTAACGACAAATTATTTTACGTTTGCAGAATGGCTCCAATTGATTCACTTCAATTGATTATAAAAAAATTCATCCTTTCTTTCATAATTAGAAAAAAACTTTTTAGATGATCGACAAAAACTACAACATACTTTTAAAGTTGAAGATTTGTACCTTGGTATAAAAGTCAAGTCCAAATCAGATTTTTTTTCGTTATTTACAAATGTTCGGCTCACATTTGATGTCTCAAAGTTGTTCAAATAAAATTACCATGTTTCTAAATAATACAAGCGTGACAAATAATATCAATCAAAAATTATTATAACAAAATCATATGCTGAGTTAAGGGAAAAGGAAGGTTACCTATATCAAATTGCAAGTGAGTTGATATCTCAAAGTGTGATTGCAATTTATAGGATACATAGCTGGTGATGGTGGTGGACGGTTTGCAATTACTGGGCAGCTGTCGCGAGGTGGTGCTGTGTGGACCAGTGCGGTGGGACTGAGGTGGTCGGTGGTCGGACCACGGGAGCAAATGCGCTTCCGTCTCCGGACGTATAGAAAATACCATATTGTTCGTGAGCTAAAATGAAAATTAATAATGAAAATCATATCTTTGAAATGCAACATAAAGTAAATTATAATAATTGAACCACTCATTAGAAAACAATTAAAAGCAAAATAACGAGAATATATACTTGGATTTGGTATCATGGAATGTGTCAACTGGAAAAAGTGCTATTCATTTGCAAACGATTTCATTTGCAAAAGAGAGGCTGACTTACAAAAGCCACAAAAATCTCCAAGCATAATGGAGATAAGACAAGATAAGGTTGAATCAAAAATAAGGATTCAGTGTAGGATAAACAAAAAGTGGTTGCAGAACACCTTAAAATTTAAATTCCCATCAGCAAGTAGCTGGACATCAGGAAATAAATTTGATGTAAAAGTCAATCTTGAAACTCCGAAACCTAAAGTGCTATTTTGTTCTTAAAACAACTTTCAGTCATACCCAAAAATACGTTCAAATAATGTTTCGTGAATCAATAAAAATACTAATTAATTAAATTCAAGCTGATGTACATTCGCATCATTTTGTAATTTGATTATCTTTTCTATAATTTTGAAAAGCAAAATAATTCTTACATTTTCTAATAACTTTTTACATAGTTGTAGTTTTCGATCATCACAACTTCGTCTATGAATCATTCATGTTCGAAAGTATAAGAAAAGAAATATTTTATTATTTATCCTGTCGATGTGAGCTGATGGTTAAAAGCAAGAAAATTGTTCTTCTACATAAATTTACATAAGGTTTGACAACTTACGCGATGTATAAAGAGTTGGACTGCCTGTGTACGGATTGGTCACTGAATAACTTCCGCTTGTGCTGTGACTATGTGGCGTGCTAGCTGAACTCCCACAGTATCCTCCTGATGCTACTCCTCTCGGACTTACACTACTACTTTGTCTATATGCATCAACATTCGCTCCTCCTCCTGCTCCTCCAGGACCTGTGCCCGTCGTTACGACTGCATTTTCTACAAATAAAAGCCTGCCCGTCAGATAAATATTTCAATATCGAATTTGTTCACAAAATGTGGTTACTTAAATCTTATCAGAAACAAGCGTAAATCCAGGACCTTCATTTTACTACAAACTTTTATTTAGTTTGACTTTTAACTTAGAAACATATTTTTTACTAACCGTCGGACCATTTGGGCGTGCTCCCATTTTCTTGAACCGTAACAGCTAATTGTCCAGTATAAGTATTGAAACCAGAAGCTCCAGATGTGGGGGGTACGGATGAGTGGCTGGATCCAGGACTCCTTGGGGCTCCGGTGATCCCGGTATTTCCACTTCTTGGCATACTATACAAAGCTTCGGCTAAGTCGGCGGCTCGTTTCAAAATAATCTCTTTGGGTAACTTCTCAGGGTCCCCAGGATGTCGTGGGATGAGCTTTTGTAACCTTTGGAATCCATAGTCAATCGTGGGCTCATTTAATGCTGTAAAATATATTTCCTTATTATAATCTACCGACTCAAAATATTAAAAAAAAAAAACAAATCATATCCTTTGTACTTACAGACATAAACAAATCTTCCCGGCGCCCTTTACAAAATTGTTTGCTTTTGTATGACAACGTGACTTCTACAACACCTGGGATTTGCCTTGGTGGTGTCTGTACCCTGATTGCATTTGATGTTATCAGCTGAAACATAACAGTACATTAGGTAAATGTTATTTTACAGAAAAAAAATTTTTTTTCAAGTTTTCTTTTTGAATTGTACGGATTTTTACAAATTCAAAAACAAACGAAAAATTTACAGCTTGAGGGAATGATATTTGTATTCTTACTTCGCTCCACACCAGCATGGTTCCAAACACAACTTGCAACCCATCGAAAAAATTTTCGCCAATTATTATTACAGTGGAGCCACCGGTCGTCCATCCTTCGCTCGGAGAAATTGCTTTGATGCAGGGTATCGATGCGGGGATTGGTGGATAAATACCTGAAAACATCTTTCATGTTTACTTAAGACCATAAAGGTTCTCTGAAAATTGCCAGACCTGGTGAGAATACTATTTTTAAAAGAACAACAAAAAAGGATAATGATTTTGTTGAAACAGGCGCACGTTTAAACATTCGTTCAAAATTGATTGTAAAAAATGGAACCTCCATATGGAAACAATTGAAAAACTTGTTCAGTTTCATCTCTCTTTATCAAAGTTAAATTCTATTAAGTCGGACAATTCTATTTGAGTGTCACACTTACTATTATATTCACCAGGGTCAGTTGGATCTAATCGTTTCGCTCTACGACCATGTTTACTATTGTTATGAACAAACATATTGTCTGATACTGCTAACAGAGGTCCATCTACTCCAACTTGCGTTGATATAATAACCTGTAACATTTTCACAAAATTAATTCCAACATTAACATTTAGTCGACAAAAAAAATTGAACAACAAATGACATGTAACAATTGTGATATCTTATTTCAGTTTTTAAATATAATATTCATTTAATTTAGTTCTGTATTTTTTTTTTGTTAATTTGGATATGAATTGGAAATGTTTTGAAGGAAAAAATCTTGGACGACAAGGAATTACTCACTTGAAACCGCCGCATATCTCGAGGGTTCCCAGCATTCTTCAAACAGTTTTGATTGCATTTAAGAAAAAATTTCAAGAAAAACCTGAAATCAGAAGAAAAGAGAGTGAGTAACCATTTTACAGCATTAAAAAAAGTTACTCAACAAAAAAATAACTGAATCGTTTTATTATATCGAGAGGGAACTCGTTTCACGAGCCGCGAGATCTTTTATTAGAGAGGGGTTGGAAGGTTACAGTCATCGAAAGTTAGAATATACAGACTCAAATGAATTCAATCAATCCCTGCGATAAATCATCACAATGGCTATGCCGCTGTCGTGTTCGCACTTTTTCCTGCGCCAATAATTAATTCGTACATGGGTGTATTTTATACTTTTGTCAAACTAATTTCGCTAGTTCAAGTTGTACAACCAAAAAAGGTATACTTTTTTGCAATAAAATGAAAAAAAACAAGATCAACGATGCCAGCACATAAAATTATGTTTGAATTTTTGCGATACAATTTTGGATGACTACATTTTGAATTAAAAGTAACATTTTTTATGAATAAAATGTCTGATTGATGCGAGCTACTGAAAGGATCTTAAAAATGTTGGATATAAAAACCTCTGAATATTTTGAAATGTTCACAAAGTGGATAGCAGAATCGTTTTCAAAAGTTATAACCCAAAGTGAATATAAACGTTTCCCAATACATCCAAAGTCGTGACAAAGATTTCTGAAATACCATGAAACGATAAACGATTTTTGCAAAAAGTGACAACAATTGTTTGCATGTGGATAATTTGTTTGTTTTTCATCTGAATTGGTCCGATTGAAGTTACATTTTTTTACATAATACAATTCAATAAAGTCATTTCATAATATGTAATCAATTTTGAAGATCGCCAAATAAATATTTCCTTGTTTCTCAAAATGTGTATTTTTTAATTCACAAATCGATGATTTTTGGTGGGATGAAAAGTAATAAACCAAAGATAATTTTGCAATCAAAATAGTGAGGATTCAAAAAATGTCTCTTTACGTATCGAATTGATTGGAAATGTTTCGAGGTGTAGCTAGAAAATTCGAACAAAGAAGGTGGAAGAATTAAATGCAGAAAAGTAAGGTACGAAATAGTATAATGAAGAATGAAAATAGTGGAAAGAAATACAGAGGAGAAAAAGACGTGTAGGAAACAATCAAGTGAGGGTTGGTGAGAGACGATATGAAAGAAGAGGGTAGCACGACGTTTGGTAGGCCTTCTTTCCCTCGGGACGCCATTGTCATTCCCTTGCGGAGTACGTTCTTTACTTCATAGGAAATCGGACGCGTAAATTTGAATCCTTTTCTTATAATACGCAAAATTGTACGATTTCATTACACTTTTTTTGCATACAAATTATTTGCACTAAACTTGAAACACGCTGACTATTCAATCCCGTTTTCAGGTGTCACTTTTCTTTCAACTCAACAATCAATATTTTTCATTTCTCCAAAAAAACTTAATCGGCTGTTATCATAGGGAAATATTAAAATTCACAACCCAAAGATCGAATTATTTTTATTTGTTTGAAAAATTGCAACAAGAAAAAAAGTATAACGAAAAAACGCATTGAAATTGAAACGAATTCTATAGATTTTGTAACAAAAATATTTCATTCGATATTTGTGTGTACTTATATCCAAGAAATGAAGCGTAAGTGTGTGTATAAGATGTCTATATCGAATACACCGTTTGCCGTACCTTTATTGCTCCCATCATCTTCACTTTTTCCAGGTTATGACATTATATTTGATATTCGATAGACTCAATGTATATAAGACGTACACACCATAAAACCAATCGTATAACGTTAAATAAATATATTACAGCGAAACAGCATTATTGGCCTTTTCGAATTTCCATTTCACTTTTCAATTCAGACGCTATTCTAATTTGCGGTATTATCATTATTACAAAACAACTGAATTAATAATCAATTACGTTTCGTCGGAACAAAAATGACTGTGTGATAAACAATAATTTTGGATTTAATAAATATTGATTCGGAGGAGGCAAAATTAATGAAATCGAATTCATAAAAACATCAAAAACGAATACTCGCGAGATAACGGCTGAAGTTGCAATATATGTATGTTTCCTGAACTACGTTGGCGCCCTTCACTTCTTCTTTTTAGTGAATATTTTATACGAACAATTCTCTGGTGCAGTTATTCCATGTTGGACTTTTGAAAAAAATTTCCAAGTCTCTGCACGTTTTTCTTTTCTCTGTTTCTTATTGTTATGGGTTCTTACACAAATGATCTAATATGAAGTTCATATAGTAAATAGCCAAAAATATTGACATACACTTTTCATCAATCAAGACTATTATTCTGAACGGTATGAAAAATTGTGTTACAAAAAATTATTTTTAATCAATCTACAAAACTATTTTTCTTTTTTTGTTTTCGTCCAATAAATTGACATTTTTTGTTGGTACTTTTTTTTGTACGTTATGACGAAAGAGAGGAATAAAATATTGGACATGAAAAACTGTATCTGTGAGTAGCCAAATTCAATTGGCCCTCGAATGACAATTGACTTGGTGCCACAGAAAGGAAGGAATTCTTACAACCTACATACATACAGGCACAAACACGTGTTCTTCATATGAATAGACTGTGGTGCAAGACGTGGATAGAAAACGTGGATGTAATACATGGATAGTCGTAGATTTTTCATTTTCCGACACATTATCAGAACCGGAGAAATGTGTAGTGTGGTTTGATCCAAAGGTTTTCTCTTTCAGTAGTAAAAGATAGAACGGAGACTAGGGGCCGTAACAAATATTGACTTTACTACTTTTTTCTATTTTATAGCGAATGAAAAACTATGGATCCGAACTCAATATCTTCATTTCCAACTTAATCGTAATTCAACACTCACCAATTGATAAACCCTAAAAACCAACAATTAATCAAAACAACATATCTTTGGTTGACAAATAAAAAAAATTTCTAATACCATTTTTAAAGCCACAATTCACCTAAACAAAATGATTCTTCAGGAAAAAAAAAATAGTTAAATTTACAATGTAAAATATATTGATCTATCTTGAAGTTGGCTCTCGCCCTTTATCTTAGAAGTTGCCACGCACCCTCGCAATCGCACACAACTGATTCTTCGCAGCGAATCGGACTGAAGTAACAAAAAAAAATGTGAACAAAATGTTGGGCATTCGATTATTGCTAAACGTAATTCCGCGTTGACACTGAGTTGAATCAACTTATTGGGTTTGAAGTTTTGAAAAAAATGCGCCGGCGAATGCGTCCGAAACATTTTCCATATTTGAGCAAAACTCGAGTTTGAAGAAAACTTGTGTAGTCTTGGAACGTTCTTAGGTTGGGGGGGTGGTCGAACACGGCTAGTGTACACATAGGGTTAGGGGTAGGATGACGGGCGTCGGCCATGTTGTCTTGACATTCTCTCTTGAGAGTTGTCGGGGCTGGATATATTTAGCTTAACGCCTCCAGGGACCCTCACCACCCTAGCCACCCAAGCCCAAACCACTCTGAACTTATGATGCTGTTGTCCGACCAATCCCCAAATCCCGAGCTGCTACTATTCTACTGTTTGTAGAGGTTCGCGTACCAAAACAATAAAATACTCAATATACATATTACATATAGCGTATTGCGCAAATTCACAATTCATAATTACCAATTGAAAAGGAAAAAATATAGGAAATGGAAGTGAGAGAAGCCTTGAGAAAATACCGCACGAGGCCTATTAAATATTAATCCAACGTGGAACATTTATTTTGCAGTTTACGAAATGTCGTAGAAAGTGAAAATAGAAAAGAAGTAACAAAGTTTGCGTCGCAGAGGGGTGAGACACATTTTGTTGTGAATTTTATGCGCTGAGGTTATTAAACACTTGGCGCCACGGCTATGAAACGAATTAAAAGTTTTGTTGAATTAAAAATGATGTTTACTGATACATGATTTTTGATTTTAGCCAGCACGGTTGGGAGGCAAAGGTTGAATGTGAACGACAAAACTTCCGTTACTATGTAGGCGGAGCTTCGGTTAATCCCCAGAGTCAAAATGGAAGTCTCTTGAGACTTGAAGTCGATCAAATGTTGTCCATAAGGTCGGTGTTTGACCGGATTGAAAGATAACTTGGACAAGACTTTCTCGGCGTGGTAATGTAATATGAAGTTCTTGATATGGAGCTGAAATTATAGTTTCGTAATAAGTTTTATCGAAATTTGACTCAGATGTCGAGCTATGTTTTAACATTTTTATTTTCTAGTTTGAAATTAGATTATGTTGCTTTGAAAAATCACGCGGGGTCCATCACGAGAGGAGCTCCGGCATGTGCGAATCTTTGGGTTTATCAAATGTAAACAAATCTATCCGCGTTACAGTGAAACCCGCTTATTATGTTAGTTTTGGTTCGCGTGAGTATTCCTTTGTGTGCAATGTGTTATGGATTTGATTGTCTGGTTATTATTTATACAAGAACATTCGCGCTTTTATAATTTCATTCTATCAGAATTTATTTATACATTTAATGTATAATCTTTTGGAGGTAATATTTTCAATTGTAAAAGAGATTGCTTCGAAAGATATTTTCAATTTTTGATACTTTTTTTATTTTATATTTCTTTGTTTGTTTTTTGTGAAAATGTGTGTTTTTCTTATTTAAACTTTTTTGCTGGTGAATATTTCTTCTTTATAAACAAATAAATTGGATAAAAAATATGAGTTGATTTTGCTTGAAAGTTTGTTGAATTCAGTATTTGTATAAGGTGGAATTCAATTTTTGGTTTTGAAATGAACTGAAGTTAAAATTTGAAATTCGACTATATCAACCAACTCAAAATCACGGCTTTTGCTACAAACGTGAAAGCTTGAAATAACGGCAGACATGCGCAGGTAGCGCAGAAATTGAATATGGCGGTTTCCACATCTATCTGATACCGAATGGGAATTCCAAATGCATAAATGTTGCAATTGATGATTCACATTCATACGGTTTATTTTATTACTAACGTCTTTATATGATGTGTTCATAATACATTTCAAAGAAAAGTATACACTATAAAATTTCACTTTTCACCCAACCAATTTCATTTTTTAAATTCATTTGCAGTTTTTCATTTCAATGCATTAATTTAATTCGGTCGGTTTTCAAAGAATTAAAAAATCGAATAAATTATGGTATCCAAGTAATTTATTTACATTTTTTCTTACAAAAAGCAAAGAATTTTAGTCACTGATAAACTGATAAATAACAAAAAAAAGAGATACATTCGAATATGCATTTTGAAATATTTAGTTGTGATCTAATATAAGATTTTATTTTAAATAATTTATATCCAGCCGATTATATATATATTATTTTTATCTAGAAAATAGACAAAATTGATTAATAATTGTTAAATGTATCTAACTCTGTTTTTGAAATTGTTATTTTCTTTCATGTTGTACGAAAGAAAATCTAGAAATATTCACTGTTAAAATTTTTAAGTGCAAATCAAAACTAAGTTTTACTCAATATTCCGAATATATAAATGTTTGTTCCATAAACATACCATTTTTTTTTCAATATACTTTATATAATATATATAAAAATTTTTCGTTTAAAACATTTTATTTTCAAGAGACGTCACCGCAAAAATATTTTTATTTTTCATTCTAGTGCCGTTTTAAACAAGTGCTTATGACATTGCTAATTTTGACTAGAATATAAATTACGTTGTTTACCGTAAATATTCCTTGCATAGCATTTAATTTTCAGAAAGTAAGTAAAATGAACACTTTCAAAATGATGACAAAAATTGATCAGTTTTTACAAAACAATTACAAGAACATTAATTTTTCAGATCATCTAAGTGCGACGAAAGGCAGTTTGCAGTTGAAAAGGTTGAATATTTCTTCAGCTATAAGATCTATTGTTTCAAGTAGCAAAACTCTCAGCAAATTATTCGTCTACAAAGCACGTGCTTCGCACTATAAGTAACATTTTGTTGATATAAATTTTCTCATTTCTAAACAATATGATTTGAAATCGAATTTTGATTTTTTATATTTTTAGTTTTATACTCAAAACCTGGAAAATGACACCAAAATTTTAGTTATTGTTTTCTAATTATCCAAATTTTTAAATGTATCAAAATAATTTATATTTTGAAATGCTATAAATTACAAGTTATGAATTTGAAATATTTCAAACTCGAGACATCAAAATAGTGATATATGAAAACAAAAGTGTCATACGATTTTCAAAAATAACTTTTTGCAAGGAATAAATTTTGAGCAAAAATTACAAAAGAAAGATATATTCGGTAGGTGCCAATGGAGAAGAAAATGAGACGGCAAATCCCACAGGACTATCGACTTTCGAGTCCCGCGAGGGAAGTCAATACTCAAGGGACACGTCCGTCCTCTGCGCTCTTGTATTTGTTTTCGTTTTCTGTCTCTGTTGTCTCCCGCATGCTACCCCATCACCTTATTCTACCTGCGCTCTCCTAAACATTTAGCGCAAGCGCAAGTGAGATATGTATTTTTTTCGCAAAACATTATGAATTGATACGTTTTTCAAATATCCTACAATAAAATTTGCAAACAATCTATTTTTACTGCTAATACTGTAACGAGACGATTTTGCAGTATCTACTTGAATATATTTTCTTAATCTAAAGATTCTTTTTGAATTAATAAAGTGAGGAGTTTAAAGGCAGAGAGGACAGCTCAATTTCTTATACCACGGATTTTGTTATCAAGTCTACAGAAAAAATTATCTACAGCCATTGTTTATTTTAACTTTTGTTTTATTTTTAACCGATTTCATAACTAAACATATAATTAGTTATAATTTTCATGTACCTATTTTTTCATCCCTGCTGTAAAAAAAAAGTTTACACACATTTTTTTTAGTTGAACAAATTAATTGATTTATCAAGTTCAGCCGAATTGCATTCCTTTATCAAAAAAAAAAAAAAAAAAAAGCGAAAAGCGAGTCAATTAAATTCTATTTTTTATTATCCAATTGATATTTCAAATCGGCAAAAAATCTACCGAAAAATATTTATACATTCTCACGCTAAACTCGTGTCTGAATCGATCCAAACGAATACAGTAAATTCGACGTGTAAAAGTCAGATAATAAAAAAAGTCGAAGTTAATTCTGTGTGAAAGTGTGAATATTTACACTTCAATTCGTTCGAAAGACAGCATAAATTTATGAGGAACGGATCCTCAAGTACTTTCTTTTTTAATAGATTGCATTAAATTGTCATTGACAAAATCAATTAAAATTTACCTGTCCAAAAATATATCATTCATTCATTTATAAAAGTCGTTTTCACTCCCAAGGGGCAAATTATAATTTTCTCCGTCAACGAAAAAGGACGCTGTTTTATGATCGATCTAATATTTTTGTCTGAAAAAATGTTTTTGTTGAGACGAACATGTAAATTAGAGGGTGAGATGAATAGACATGTTTCTAAAGCGCGGATAACCAAGTGTTTACTCTGGTTTGGAGAGTGCGCAAGAAAAATGGCGCATTTATTTAAAAATCTGATTGACAGATGTTCTCGGACCTATTGATTCTCGAAAGTTAAACAGATGGGACTTTGGTTACGTTTATCCGTGTAAGTATACGACTAGTGGTACTAGTGGGTGTTGATCATGGTCCTGGGGTTGTTTCAAGCTCGGAATGTCCTGTAATTGATAGTGGCACAGTGGGCTCGATGAGCCGTAGGAAAATAATAAGCCTGCTCATATTAGGTTGGTAGTACGTGGTATTATTGGCTTTTCGTAGAGTGTTACGATCAGTTTCGTTATTGTGGAGGGTGCGACTTTGCAAGAAGAGGACATTATTTTGACACAATGTATGCACCCTTCCGTGCAATCATTCGATCAGAATATTTAGGACTCAAGATAAAAAGGATATCAATGTTTTTATCAATATGTTTTATGATTATTCTTAATATAATCAGTAGAGCTCTCAGCTCTTATTCCATCTTGTGATAAATGGTACTTTCGCTTTATCTCAATAACAATTTTTCAAAAATCGAACAGGAATGCATTTTATTTTGTTTTATTTTTCAATTATGCTTTAATACTATTATTGGAATTTTGTCGAGCCATGAAAATAATTCTTTTCTCATACAAAAAGTGGAAAGTTTGTTAAACCAAGGGATGATATAAAAATGAAATGAACAAAGTTAAAAGTTGGATAAATTGTTTATCTGAATGTTTGTTTTAAAGATAATGGTGAGATCAAACTTCTACTTGATCTCACACCGAGCAGTCTAAGTTCAAAGCAATTCAGATGTGGGGGCACACCATTCATAACACGCACGCGCTGGGAGAAAGCATCGAAATGGAGATGCTGCGTGTGACGCTGCGCAATTCGGGAGACAAGTGAATGTAATCCCAAAAGCGATACAGCCTAAAGCACCAACACCGATTTCACTATATGAGCAACCTGTATTTTTCAGCTACTGCCATTGTTAATGAATCAACTCAATTGTCATTGAGAAGATTATCCGAAATTTTAATACCAATAGAACAGTTTTGACAAAAGAGTTTAATTATTTTCATCATTTTATCATTTCAACGATATTTTATAATTTATTGTAAATCAAACAAATAATTAACTCACAATGATAACCCTATGGTCCTAATTCAAAATGCGATCTTAACGCCGTCTACAAGAGTAAACTACTGGGATATCGATAAAAATAATTATCGTATGTAAACTATTAAATAATATGTAAACTTTGATTCAATAAAAAAATGCATTTTTAAAATTTCGAATTTATATTAATATAACTTTCTAGAAAATAATAACAATTTTTTTCTGAACTTCAAAAGTTATAATTTTTGCCACAACGTTTACATTTTTTGACGCTGTAAAAACTATTTCATGTATTTAATAATTTCTTTCTTGGTTTAAGTTGGAAAAATGTAAATAAATCACGAACCATCCATAACCTCAATATCTCAATAATACAGTTGTTGTTCAAAATTTTATAAATTACGTTATAAAATACGTTAAAATTATGTTAATAATTAAAGTAAGAATTATAAATCATTTTTTATTTCAAGTTTGAGTTTTTTCTGGATTTTCGAATATCTTTGGAAATATATTTTTCATAAATTGCAAATCGACAAATCAAAATAAAATAAAAACCACTTCAAGTGCTGAATATTGTTGAACATTTTTTTAGACATTGACGAATCAACATAATTTCGTGCATAGCATCACTTTGTGAAGCCTATGTTCGATTAGATTAGGGTGGATTAGCCAATCAAAAACTACAATACTACAACCCTCCTGGTCGAGGCAGTGACATTTGATGCTGCAGAGGTACAATTTGATTTGCACCGACGCTAACGTGATACAGAATTGAATGAATCGCGAACATTGTCGAGACGATCAAAGTTCGCAAAAATTGAACGTTCGAAATTCACAAAACCTTTTTTTCCCAACCTCGGTCCTTTTTTTTAATTCGTACAAATAACGTTGCAGTAATTATATAAGCGCAGTAACGCGATTGCACATGCAATTGCACTTTTTTTTATTCATTCAAATAAAATTGAATAAATAGAAGCTAAATAAATAAACGCTCCATCATTTCACTCGGAGAAAATTGTACACAATTGCCGAACGTAAATATTGATTATGAAAACTTTTTGCTCAGAGTAAAGACATTTTTATTAAGCGCATGAATCATAATTAGTTCGCCAAACCTCATTCACGTACGCTGAAATTTCGCCAAAAATGAGTTATAAATATTTTCCCATGGCCAAATTAATCCTCTATTTCATCTCAGAACGAATTATGTTAACCCTTTTGTGATGAAGTATATCCCTTCTCATTCAATGGGACGGCAATAAGAGAAAGAGAGATAACGGCTCCCGATGTAACAAAAAAATATTAGCCTTTGGAGCAGTCACGTGTCCACTCGCACACATTCGCGTTGTTCATTTTTCATGTAACGAGACCTCGGTTTTTGTGTTATTACTTTTCATTATATTCAAAACATTTTTCGATTGCCCGCTACAAAACGTACTCGCCACGCATGATTTTGTTTGCAATTTCCTTTTCATGATCTACTTTGCTCAACAAATTGACTAAATCATTTTTCATGAAAAACAACATTAATCTCGCCAAATGTTTACTTTTTTTTCATCATACATTTATAGTATTTATTCCCGCACGGACGAAAATATATATTTTGAAAATATAAACAAAATATTTTTTCGTGTATAGAATATATTCCGGCAATAAGTATAATATTTGGTTTATATTTTTTTTACAAATTCCATTATATAAATTTATAAAATATAAAATAGAATATATTTTGTATATAAAAAATTAATAAAAAGCGGCAATAAGTATAATAAAATAAAATATACTTTGATGGCACTATCAAAATATATTTTCATCTGTGAGGGTTTGTTCAGTTTGAAAAAAAAAATTATTTTGCAAATAACCTTTTTGAAAGATTGTAAATGATGTTTGTTAAATAAAAAGACATGAATATGCATTGAGACAAGCAAATACATGATGAACTGATTTTTGGCATGCATTAATTTTGTGTGTCTGGCTCATTTCAACTGATATGCTAATGAGCATCTAATGAGATCAAGACGTTCACCTGACGTTGACAGCTAGCTAGTTTATCCATTTGGTTTTACTTAAATAAAAGGGTTGCTGAAGAGTGAGATGTGACAACTGGTTTGAATACCAAATTTGAGTTTGAAAACTATTATTCGACACTAAATGTTAACAAACAAAAGTTAATAACTCGTCTGAGCGGCTGCTGTACGACTCCTCACTCGTTCGTTTTTCAGGTCACATATACTTTTTTGCAATCTCATCCGAAAGAAAGATATGGAAGCGATAAAATATCCTTAATCGAAAGCGAATCGGGTTCAGTCAGCGGGCACATGTATAAAAATTGCACGAGGTGCAAAAATAATCTTGATCAGGGAAGATACATTTTTGCGATGGTCCGAAATAAATAATGAAAGAAGAATATAAATCCGCGCCATCTGGCCGTTTTTGTGCCGTTGACTCGCGTCGTTAGGAGCCACATGTAAACTGAAATTCAATCTCAGAGCTCGAGTTATATTTCTATACGCGGAGTTCGAAACGATGAACAATGCCCGAGATGTATACTTCTGTTACTGAATATTTTATGCTTTTTGTACTTTCATACTATCTAATCTCTTATTACTCCGGACCGTCTTCCCCCTCAGTGTAAGGAACAATTAACTAAATTTGCATTATATCTTTATCAAATTACAAGATTCGTATTATCGATAAAATTGCCAATTTGGGGTAACGGGACATGTCACGAGGGAAAAGAATTCGAATCAGAAGGGGATGAACGACTAACGCTAACGCATGCTCATTTAATGTCAATATTCGTAACATACTGCCTGGGAGGGCAAAATAACGAATTGACGAATTGGTGATAAATTTACTCCTCCTCAAGAAAATTGTCAAGATTTTATTTTTGTCAAAATGTTATAATTCCACTTTTGTTTCAACTTCGATTGAGTCAAAAAATGATAAAAAAGGAACATTCTCAAGTTCGAACTTCAAATACTTTTCAAAGTCTTTTGAAAAATGTATCGGTAAATATTTTTGTTAGAAAATAAACTATAATTTTAGTGGAACAGAAAAATTATTATTTAGACATTTTTTCGTTTAAGAATAATAAAGTTACGAAATAGAAGCGATGAATAAGAAATGGATGATAAATATTGTATTAAAAAGTAAGTAGATAAAAGATTTTGAAGAGGGTTCATGTGAAATACTATCGAAAATGAGAAACAAAGTGGAATTGCACTCGTAGTCTGTGAAGCTGTAACCTGATATCCATGGTACCGCCCCCTTACACACATGTTTTATCAAAAAGTAAAACTGTATCATGTTGTGTAGTGCTTTTCGTAACTTTTTTCATACATTAAAAAATGAGCCATCTGATTTTGGCACTCGTTTGTTTATTTTTCAATGAAATAAACATTTATAAACAAAAAAACAATCACAAAACGTAATGTTTTATATTTTGATTTTTTTTTCATGAAAAAATTGTAATGAAATTGTTGCAATGATGTTTTGTGAAAAGTTTGTACTTTTTTCTTACTGTCAATATCATGTTATGATTAGCCAATAATGAGGAGCTAAATTTGTTGATTAAATGAAAGCGGAAGTGACACTAGATGAAGTTTCATTTTCAATCAAAATCTTATCACAGTTCATTACGATCAAGATTCGATCATAATTGGGGCCGGATTGTGGTAGATCATAAAACCCGAAGCGTCGGATTCTCAATTAGGTTGCGATTGAAGGACCCAGTTCGGATCCCTTGCACGACTTTTTATTTACAAAACCGGTATGACGATGCGTTTCGATCTGAAAAGAAACCTTCGACATTTTTCATTATTCTTAAAACATATTCACCGAACCAAAGAAATTCAACTTCAATCATGTAAAAATAAATTTCTTTTTCTACATTTCACTTCAATTATTTAAAACAATTTAATTTTTCAAAACAAGTTCCCACATTATTTTCTTTTTCAATTCTTTTAACAGTTTCATATTTTCTTAAAGTGTTCAAATACCAAATTGTTTACAATGTTGTATTTAAATTCAATTTTTATTTTGATATCTGAATTTTGACATTTCAGAAACTGTCGTTTCATGTTGGTACATTGATGTACATATTGAGAAATACCAACACATGTGACGATTATTTATTTATCCAAAATTGTTGATACGATTTTTATGTTATCGAATTAAAATAAATTATTCATGCATCCCAACCTGGTTATGCGCAACAAATGATAGGCGAAAGTTCATATGCGACTGCATAGGCGCAAAAGGGCACAGATGGTCGCCCCAGGCACTTACCAGTTACATGGTTATTTCCCCATGCCTACTGGTACTGTCAAAAGCTATATCTGAGGGGTCTTGGCTGCCCACTAACCATATTTATTTACAGAGTAGTTAAATCTAGCAAGGTACCGAGGATGATAGATAAGTTAGGATACCCCGAGGCTCTCTTCATGTCACGTCGCAAAAAAAAGGAATGCAAGTAGCACATATGATCTTATGATGAAATTAGAGAACATTTTACCCGAAATAAAAGCTGCACCATTTTTTCGCATTCGGTACTTTTTTCGTTTCTAAAACCGTTCATCTTCATTTTTTTGGTGGAACGAAAAAAAAAAAAAATTTGGTATCACGGTATAATTCACCCGGTTGAAATGCAAAAAAACGCCAACTTCGTTTTTCGATCTGTTAACTTTTATCTTCACACAAGTCATTTCATTATGATTTACAATCCGAATTATCAAATACGATTTATTTTTTCGTTTACATTGCTTGAATCGTTATTTTGATTTACGACTTGTTCTGAAGTTTTCCGAATACTTTAACATAATAACGGGAATTAAACAGGTGTAATAGATGAAAGGATTGCTACTTTAAATGAGAATTCATTGCGAATGGTCGGAGAAATATTAGCCTCCAACTCGACGGAGCAAAATGTATATGCTCATGAAAAAGTAAAAACTTCTTTTATTTCGCTCCGCATTTATATTTTGAGAGTGCGAAGCGTAATTGAAAACAATTACACAATAAAAAAATGAACGCGATAGCAACTTTGTTCGTTGTAACATTTTTTTTTTTCATTCTATTTTTTAATCTTTTTTTTTTAAATGAATATATTTTTTGTCCATTCCCCGGTGGACAAATCTGATTATCTTTTGAAGATGAGAAGTTCACCGATACAAAATATATTTTCTGTCTTAAAAGTTATCGCTTTGATAAGGAACAAAAATTGAATGACAAAAATTAGTTCTCGAATAAAACTTTGGAAATTGTCGGATGTAATGAAATCGATAGGTCGTAACAAGTGTCCATCCATGAAGCTGACTTACAGTTAATTCAAATAGAGCACAAAGTCTTCCAAACTTTAGACTTTGAAAGTTCCAATGAGGCGTGTAACGCTATTATAGGAAACCTTATTACACCTTTAACACACTCTCTTATAACTCACACGTACTGCAACAAGTATTTTCTCTTTTAATTAAGTCGCGATTAACAATTGTTAACATTTTGCAGCGAGATTGTTTAAAAATATGAACTTTGGCGAAACAAACAAAACAAGTTTTGACAGGATGAAAAAAAGAAGGTTATTTTTTTTTTCGATGAAATATTTAATTGGCATAAAGAAATTGTTTTTAAAGAAAATCACATTAAGCGGATTAAAAAACGAGCGATCTGTCACAATAATTTCATTAATAATTTGCGATCGGGAGAGCAATGAAAAAGTGAACCAGAATAAATATAAGTGGTGGAAACGATAATGAAACGAGAAAAAAGTTGACAGACGAATGGAACAAAACAGGAATTCCGATGACTCTGCTCGAAGTACAGTAAGTACCTCCATAATATTGCAAGCCAATTTGTGATTTAATATGGAGTATCTTGGTGGGTGGTCTAGTATCGGACAGTGATTTATTAGAATTAAATTCATAATTTCACCATCAACGAAGTCGAAAATTGTACAATTCCGCGGCTATGTTTTATCGTTCTGACATGATTGTTATCGTTTAATTGAATTTTTTTTGTCAACCTATTCCAAATTGTAATGTAATTTCAAACGGGAAATCGCTGCGACATTTTTTTATAAACCTTTTTTTTTCTCAACTTAAATTACAAACCCATTTTTGATCCGCTTTAATTGGTTTTATATGTTGATCTCTGTTTAAAACATTACCACATTTTTGTTTTCGATATAATTTTATCGCTTTGAAAACTCGAGCGATTTCACAGTCAAAATGAATAGGTGTTTTTTTGCAATTTGTCAAGAAACTGTTGGATCAATAATTTCGACGACATTTTTCCAGGAGCAATCAATCAATCCATCAAATTTGCATATAATTTTGTATATGTGTGTAATAAAAACAAAAAATATCATGTCCGATATTTTTTGAAAAAGGTCGATCGAAGCTTCGAGATTTATGCGATTGATTCAAAAGGAGTAGAGTGACAGTACAAGGAAGCGCTCTTAGTCCTAGCAGCTGTTTGTCCCTGGAGGACTCACTCCCTTGAGACACCCGTGTCCGAAGGATCTCTATAAATTTGCATGTAGAATGCTCAGTCGCATAAGTTTCGTCTTTCTCGAAACGAGGGGTTGAGTGTACCAAAGTCAGAAAAAGCTCTGAACTAACGTATATACAAACATACATGTGGTATAAATGTTTCTAATGTAAAAGTGTTGGAAATCATCCACAGAAGATATATTTGCCCGGGCGAAACAAGAAAGCATTGACCCTAAAAAAAAATGAAAACAAAAAAAAGGTCGACCATAATTTGTTTGAGACATGAGTTTATTTCGAATTTTACGTTAGATCGAAAAAATATTCTGAAACATATCATATAATATTTATCCGTCGTAAAAATTGGTGCTTCAAATTCGAGAGTTTTAGGATTCGTCCACGTTTATATTTCAATCGAAACCAAAACTGGAAATATACATTTCACAGTTTTACTTTAATCATTTTTATCAAGATTGTCAGGCAGTAACTTTCCACCACGGGGGGTTTCCTTTTTTTTCATCAAACTAATTAAAACGACTTGTATTTGAGACCTTTTGTCAGATCATAAGATTTAATTATTAAAATCCATATACAGGAACCCTCGAAATTTAATACCACTTGAATTATAGAGCCTTCGTAAAATATACATAACCAACCTCCCAGAATGTTGCTAATCCTGTCAATAATACAGGTTTCAACAATGTTTAAATTGTTCGTTACAAAAATCGAAAAACAAAGCGAACCGTTTTTTCTTGCACTTCATTCGATGTCAATTTTTGTCTATTTTTGAAGTTTGAACAAATTTTTTTTGCAAAATCGATTACAATGAACGTTTGGACAGTTGATCCATTTAATTTATACGATTGTTTTCAGAGAGGAGAAAAAAAGGCACCAGCCCAATTATGAGAAGAATGGTCCATTTATCATATGCGAGCAGAGTTACACGTGCTGCATATTTTGTACCACATGGTAATGATCTATAACAGCCAACTGTGCAACGACGACGTAACAACGCGATTGCCTCGTTGTACAACTGGCAGTCGTACAATTGCCTCCCTTGGTACAAATTCGAATTAACTTTTATTATAATTTCAGATCGCTACTCAATCAGCAGTTTGTTATTTCCAATTAATTTTCGACAAGACGGGAAAAGGTTAGCTGCACGTTACCCATCTGATTTATCGTCGTCAGAAGACAACTCCCTGACACAAATGAGACAGTTCGAGGAAGGAAATATTTTGCAACACTAGGAACTTATTTCGGATTGCTTAGAGCATCAGTTAAGTACTAGTGTTTGATGAACTATGCAAAGTAATTGAGTTAGTCACGCGACTCTCCATGCAACCCCTCGTTTAGCCTCGTACGTAGTAATTTACCCTTTCTCTCAGATGCAATTCACTGTGTGAACCACCTGTTTTAAAGAGTTAGCCCACTTAAGAAAACAAAACGAAAAGAAAAAGGAAAAACTAACGCGCGTTTTTTTTTGTATCAACAGTTTTCTTTTTTAGTAAAAATGGTTCCATTTTATTTCCCAGTGATCAACTTGAGTGATTCAATTTACAAAAAAGAAGTCTTGCAAAAATAACGTAAAAGATTTTAATTTTGTACGATCGATTGCTTCGTATATTAATTTGCAACGTGTCAGAAAATCGTTCGCCGTTTAAAAGTTATCTGAACCTCGAAAATTGATTTTTTTGCGTTTTGATTATTTTTAAATTTTCTTTAACCGATTAATTCATTTATTGATTTTCAATGGGTTGGAAAAAAAGTTAACATGGTACCCACAATTTGGTTTTTTTCTTTTTTTTTTTTTTGCATTTTGGATTGTTGTTATTTTGAAAGAACGAATAAAATTGGAACGATTGAATATATAATGATTCGAATGATGATTTCTTGATATGTTAATTTCAATGAAATTTCGAATTCTTGAAAGCATGGTTCTATTTGCAGTGGGATAAATGAAAAAAAATACCACAGTAAATTATATATTACGCAACATACGGTAGATGGGTAGCGAACTTTTGTGTGCCCTAATAAAATAAATTTCACCACCTCTAGCATCATCAACTGCTGCATAGGGGTGACTGATACATCCTTGATTTGTTTGCATTTATTTTTCAACTAAGTCAATATTATTTTTGTTGTCAGAAAGAAAAATTGCGCGTTGTCTAAATAACTCGTAATGAAAAGTAATGTTTCTCCTTCTTGTCAAATTTAGATGGCTAATTTATCCAACTTCTCGGTTTCATAACATGAAGAATAAACTAAATATCCAACAAATTATCATTTTGTATTAAAATTGTAACTTGCTTAATGTGAGAAAAGGTTGGTTATAAAGTTTTCATTTGGTACTTCATTGTTTTGGATTACATTTTGTAAATTTAACATTGTTGTTATTTAAACAGATTTTTTTGTTAACATAAAATCAAAATGAATTAAGAGGCATAGTATGACTACATAGTTTGAGATATAATGACATTTCGAATTATCTTCTGTGTCTCAATATGAAGTTACCCTCTTAGATGCCAGCGAGCCGTGACGCTTGGCATCTGTTTCACGATCTAAAATCTGCTCGCTAAAGGTAGTCATAGTGAAATTTTCAAAGTTAATGGGAATTTCATGTTTTATAAACAAATTTCATTCTTATTGTTCCATCGAAACAATTAAATTATAACAATACTTAAAATTAAATTTCGATATCCTTCATATTCATATTTGACAACATTTTAAATTCGTTTGATTCTTTCAAAACATTTGTTCACTTTGTAAAATCTTAAACCGTAAAAATAGATGTAAAATTAAATTTTCAAATAAAATACGTTAACTGATTTTTCGTTCATCGTCTGAAATTGAACTTTTCCAATTTGGATTTAACATCTATAAAAATAATTGTTCGAATTGAAATATTGATTCGTAAAACATTTGTGCCTTACAACGTAGTAATTATAAAGAGCTGATTGAAGTAATCGTAAGAGAATAAAACGAAAACCAAGTTACTGTTAGAATTTTCCGTGGTCTCGATGGCACCCAAGGGTGCATTTAGAAATTTGCTGTTTTCTCATCCCAACGTATAGGTGCGCAATGAATGGCAGATATTTTTACACAATCATTCTATTTTTCTTTCTTTCATTGCAAAAACGATCCCGACAAAAAAGTTGTAACAAGACAACGGCCAATCAAAC
>JAAMPD010001198.1:28145-39639 GCA_025266255.1 Trissolcus basalis | reverse complement strand
CTACTAATATGAATGCATCTATAGGCAAATTTTTAAGAAATTTGTCTGTTTCTAAGCTGAGATATTTAATTTAGAAATTAGGCTAAATGGCTATTTATAATATCTCGAATTTGAATTTGTGAAACATTTTCAATACTTTGCCGAATTGTTTATGGCAATCAATTCAATTGGTTCAATTTTAAACAATTTTTGACCTACGAATTTGCTTAAAAATAATCTTGAAAGTAATATAGAATAATTTTTTAGACAAACATTGACAGTATATTATAGAATTAGTCATAACATTTTTAAATTATTATTATAACTATTATATTTTCAATTTTTTTTATTTATTTTATCAATTATAAATTATAAATTATAATTTTTAGTAAAATTACTGTACGAGTTTGATTTCACATTAATCTTGTAAAATTGCACAATGTTCTGTAATTTTTCCAATTTTCATTTAAAAATTACTGTCCGAGGTGTAATTTAACATGTTTTTGAAAAATCACACAATGTCGTGTGATGTTTACAATTTTATGTAAAATTACTAAACTTCGTATGTGATTTTTCATTTTTTTCTAAAAAAATATAACAAATGTGATATTATAACTGTTGTACCTACTAGAGTTCTGTATCGTTCCTAATTTTTATTTTTTATTTGATATATTTACTAATCTACTTTAAATTATCTTTATATATTTTTATATCTCTTTATATTCTCTTATTTTTATTTTTCTTCTTATTCTACTATACAAAATGTTTATCGATTGGTCTATACTAGTATAACTGCCGTCCTTAATAAATAAATAAATAAATAAAAATAAAATGAAACTTTATTTAATCGATAATGTTATTTAATCGAAAATTACTGTCTTCCGTATGAAATATTAGATGATTTCTGTAAAATTTCACCGAATTGTATTTTTTCGTCAGAAAAAATAACAGTAAAGACGTTAACAATTCTACATTTAGTTATATAATTGTACGACTTATAAATAAATTCTAAATTATAGGTTAAAAATATTTCTAATATGTAATTAGATGTACTTTTACAGTCACTTTATTGTATCGCCCTTACCCTCCGGTTTTCAAAGACCCATTCATTCCTATTCGGATAAAGCTGTATTTGCCTCAGATCTAACATGTCGAAAAGAACATATGAAAGTGAAAAAAGAAAATTACACCTCAAAAAGAACGCGACAAAATGAGCATTAGTAAAATCTGATGCAAACGTTTTTTACAATTTTATCTTAAGTGTAATTTTATATGAACTCCGATAATATAGTTTCTATCTGATATCAGTGTCGATAAAATAAAGCAACATAAACTTGGAACTGACGTCAACATTTTAATTATAAAAAGATTCTTAAGAACAACAACAACACAAAAACAACAACGATAATGAAAAATAATAATTCGGAGTTCAAGTGTAAGAAAAATTGGCATGACCGCTGCTACAATATGCATAACAAAAAGTTTTCAACGTGTCATAAAGAAAGTCTATGAATGAACGTGACAAAAAAAAAGGTGTGACGAAATTATTGTTCTACGCATGTGACAAAAAGCCGATGGTAAAGATGAAAGGAGAGCAATGTAATTTCAACAGACAGACCTTAATATTTTGTGATAAGTGATACACAATCAATACGTGATACTGATAAGTAGTTTCAAGTTAGTCACTCAGTTGAAAATTTGGCGCATTCCAAAAAAGAAGAAGGAAAAAATGAAAACAATATAAAAATTTGTACAAAAGTTATACGCGAATTTAAAAAATGTACTCACGTGGTAATTGTTGTCCATGTTCATGTTGCAATTTTTCTGTTGTCCAATTTGTTAGATGGTACAAAATTTGTCCCCCGGGACCATCGCATTTGGCTCCAAATGAGCAAACTGATGTGACGACTAGAAAAATCACACTATAAAGGAAAAATTTATGAAATTAGTTTGTTTCATTTATCAGTCGTTAAATCAATTTTTATTAATGACAATTCCTCGAAATAGACATTCGTAGAGAATGTCCCTTCTTTTCCAAGACGTCGGGAAAAAAATTGACATTCAATCTAAGAAGGCTATTAATTAAAACTATTAATAACCATCCCCAATGCAAAAAAAAAAAATGTATCGTTCAGAATTTCGATGGATGAACAAAATGTGATTACCTGATATAAACATTTTTGGTATTTTGACAATTGTTTTTGAATTGTGATACTTTTTTAATGTGAGATCGAACGAATTCTTAAATCAGTGGAAATACATTATGTATCAAAAAACGTTTTATCTAATCTATAATCACTGAGACAGTTTAAAGTAAGTCTTATTGCGTTTCCGAGACCGTATTCTGTGGGCACAAGAAGGGCCCTTGAAAAAGTTTGACCGACCAAAAAAATATCAAATCTGATGAGTAATTAGGTAATTGCAAATAACAAATTGTTGCAAAATTAGTTTACGTACCGTGAAATGGATAATACAATAACGACAACATTATGATCGACGTCCTCGAGTGTGCATCAACCTTCACAGAGCGTAATTAGTATATCGTTAATTATACTCTAATAAGCGAACGACGATATTTGCAATTTTGTTCTTTCGTTTTTGACAAAACGACCAAATCACAAAGTTTGAAATACCCGAAATTATTATCTCACAAAAAGTCAAAATTACATTTCCCAATTTATATTTCAACTAGTTATTTTTCATCTTTTTTTTTAATTGTTATTGATTACATAATCTGATTTTTTCATAAACTTTTTTAGTTTTTGTTTATTTTTGTTCTTAATTTTTTTATGAGAAATTAAAAAAAGGAATAGAGACAACTTTACTTACAGCACATCTAAACGAAACTGATGTTCAAATCGTGGACATCCGGCATGACAAGAATTGTAAAAACCAGAACCAAAACGAAAAGTAAAACTGAACCAAATAAGCTATCCGACCGGAAGGTACGATCGTACTGAAGACATATCTTATGTATTGTATACATTGGATAGGCGGGTGAACTCAAAACTAATAAAAGATTGATATTGTTCTCCGCGCCTTTATGACATAACGGTTTTTAGATAACAAAATACATTACTAACGATTTCGAATAAAAAAAATAGATAAAATAAAATAAAACATTTTTTTGTCTTTTGCATTAAAATTATTATTTTAAATGCCATTCAATCATCATTTCCCTGATTGTTACATCATTAACAAATTTTTAATTTCCGTCAGAAAATGTGAAAAGACGTAATTTATCAATCAAATTAATATCAATCAAAAAAATTTTTTAAACGAATTTAAATTTATCTATAGTTACCATTAATTTGGAAAAAATGATACAATAATTCAATCGACGCAATCTTTTAAGAAATTTCATAGATATTCAAACCGAAACGAACCAAACAAATCAAATCCGTTAAAAAAAGTTTAAATCGCGCGCTTTCGAATGCTCCGTCGGTAACAAAGCGCGAAACTTGACTCTGCGCAACCGACGTTACCGACCGGTTCGAATTTTTCTGGCGGCAATCTCGAAGGACATGGAAAACTAATTGTCAGGGCCCCAACAATAGCAGCAAAATTATCGATAACGATTTGTCATTTCAAGCGGTGACACTATTTTCACGAGAAGAAAAACAAAACAGTCGAACAATTTTCGTGACATGGTTTGGCGCGTTTTTCGCCAGTGGTCGTCAGTTGTCGTGTCGTGAGCGCCGTCATCGTCGTTGTCGTTGAATTGAAGTAATCCAGTTAGAGAAGAGCGAAGAAAAGTAGGAGACGAAGGCTCGATTTAATAGCCAGGAGGTATTGGGTTGGCGTTAAAACGAGAGGTTCGACAATTGTGTTCCCCAAAGGCGATTTATCAGGTCTATGCTGCAGTTGCTATGACAGACTCGGGTCCCACGGGCACGGCCAAATGCATTTCTCGATGCTGAAAGATGGTTATGTTTTTCTATGGAACAAGATTTAACAACAATGGCTGCAATGTCTCCTTCGAAAGTAAGTGTCAAACATTGCGCGCATCTTCCATCGGTTGGCCAACTTGTTCGACCGTCTCAAATCGCCCAAAACTCACACCCAGGTCACACTTTTACAACTGTAATAACGATGACAATGGCTTCCGCCTAACTGTTTATCCATCATCAGATCAGAACGCAAGCTATCTTCTTCTTTCTTTTTTTTTTACAATTTTACATTTTTTGTTCCAGTTACTATTGTACGCAATTTTCAAGTTGTAGAATTTTTTTCCACAGTTTTTGGTGTCAATTCTCTTTTGTTTTGTCGCGTCCTTTGACGAGTGGATTAATCAAGTGTCTCGTACGATATGAATCAGTGCGACAATAAATAATGCAATCATACAAAATAATAATAATCAAAAGCACACGCAGCTGTCGCGTACATGGATCTTAATGATTGTCCTCACAATCCAGCGATACAATTCTTTTTTAATTAACCTTGACGAGATCATTGATTTATTACAAAAACAAAAGATACTTTGTATTACATATTGTGGTGTACACAACGAGTGTACCAGACCTGGGTGTGATGTATGTATGATCAAAGTACAAAATAACGTGGACCGATTTTTGTTTACACGAAAAGTTGGTAAAAATGTATGGTATGATAAGGAAAATTTAGTATGCATATATTTGGAAATATGTTTTGAGATGATAGTAAGATTTGTTGTTGTTTGCAGAGACGGCTTCAGAAGGAGTTGATGTCCCTGATAAGAGAGCCCCCACCCGGAGTTTATGTGGATGAGGAAAGCATCGGACAAAACCTGACCCAATGGATCGTACGGATGGAAGGTGCCAAGGGCACGCTGTACGAGAACGAACAATTTCAGTTGCAGTTCAAGTTCAGTTCAAAGTACCCGTTCGACTCGCCAGAAGTCACGTTCATTGGGAGCAACATTCCGATTCACCCGCATATTTATAGCAATGGTCACATTTGCTTATCAATTTTAACTGATGACTGGTCCCCCGCTCTCAGTGTTCAGAGTGTCTGTCTGAGCATTGTTTCGATGCTCAGTAGTTGCACTGAAAAAGTAATCTCCGTCTTCTATATTTAGTGATTCATAAGTCATCCACTTATCGACGACATTCCCCCCGAATTATTTTTCTAATGTTTTTCTTTATTTTTAATTTCAGAAAAGGCCACCAGATAACGCTCATTATGTTAAAACGTGTAACAAAAATCCAAAGAAGACAAAATGGTGGTATCACGGTAATGAACAAGTTTGGATTTTGAATTTTGATGTTTTTGTTTTTGGGGTTTATTTTTAACGGTCGGATTTATTTTGCAGATGACAGCGTGTAAACTGGACAGCGGACTAAAATGAAACGGCAAACGGTACAAAATCTATATTAGCAAAGTATTGTTTTCTCAAAGAAAAATTAGAAATACACAGAATATCATTAAATTATTGTTGCATTGTAACAAAAAAAAATTAAATATATGAATGAACCGATATGAAAAATATTAAATTATGCAAAACGTTGAAAACCAATGCTGAAGCTACATACAGATGTTAAACATATGAATGTTTCTTTATTTTCATCGTCGTTGCAAATATTGAGTTCAGGTACGACTTATGTGTATTAGATTTACAAAATGTTCTTAATTCTTATCCGCGTAATTTTATTTTTTACAATTGATCTTTTGTTTCTTTCTCTATTGGTGTATTCCTTGCAAAAAATACGGTCAAAGTTTAGGGGCGGTTGGGATAATTGTGTCTCTGTGGCTAAATGTGACACAACAAGAACTTTGGTATTCTGAAAAGTCATATTTATTTATTTATTTCGGTGATGTTGAACTAAAATTGAAAATTATTATGAAATTTATGTAGATTTAATTAAAACTGATTTTGTTACGGCAATTTCGTTGGGATAATTTGACCGCACTTATCCCACCTGTCACAGTCACCCCAACTGTTCCTATCTTTTTTTTTTTTCATTCAGCACAAGATATTGTCACTTCATTTTTGAATTAAACGTCAAAAATGTACTTCATTTATTTCTCTAATTTCTATTTTCACAATTCATTTTTGATTTAATGTTCACATCAAAAATGATTATTTTCTATTATATATATATGTAGTTTTATTCGGTCTTCAACACATCAATTGAAAGTTTCCGTATGCAATATTAATCCTGTTTAAAATAATTTATACATCCCTTGATAGAACTGTTGTTTGTAATTACATTTTATATGAAAATAAAAGTATAAAACAAACAAACAAATCCGGCTGTTCTTCTTTTCCAAGATCCTCCTTTTTAGAGAACAAGTTCAAACGTCAAACTCAATCGGTAAAATCGAGTTCTCATGGAGATTGAGGTTATGTTTACAAGTGCTCCAAAACACGAAACAGAAGAGTCAACTTCGAGAAATTGCTTTGAAAATTGTAAACAAATTGTGGAGACAAAAATTTGCACTGCAACTCAGAGATTAACAGTGTCATTTTCAGACAAACAATGGTGACCAATTTCAAGGAAGAGTGCTCTTTTTCAAACTGGTATCCAGCGTTTGAAAAAATTGCATTAGAAGCAGAGGTCGTAGAAATACCTTCCAACGTAATCAACTATCTTGAACATGATGCATTTTTGCTTCCCATCGAAGCTACCAAGAATGCAACTTCAGCTGAAACAGAATGGTCTGACGGTTCTGCTGTAGATCCAGATGCATCTGAGGTTCAAATTACAAAACCATTCTTTTTGTCTGAATTTTCATTTTCAGTTGGCTCATTTGGTTTTTTTTATTTTCATAGGAAACGGAGATTCAACAAACTTTTCCAGAATTCAGCGATAAAATACAGTCAATCATTGATCAGTTTGATGCAGTTTTTATCAAATCCAATTGGAGTGCGCCGTTGGTAAGAACAATATTTTAATGTTAGGATAAAAAATACTGACGAAAAGAAAGGTCAGTTTTTGAGCCACTTGAATTTAAATTGGAGATAAAATGTTCTCATTTTGATGGTTGTGACATTTGTGAAGATTAAAATTGTTCATATAATCCTGTTTCTATTTTTTGTTTATTTTTTAATTATTTTTGAAATTTATTTTTTATAATTTTGTGCTATTATGTGTCTGTAAATTTTGTATTTCTGTAAACCCATAAAAATAATTTCTGTAAATTTATGTTTCTCTTCCATTATTAATCAATTGAAACAGAATAAAACTGTCAAAATAAATGTGCTTTTTATATAAATTCAGGATGCCGTTTGGGTCTCTTCGACAAAATCTCTAAAATGCACTTCTCTCGAAGACGTGTACTTGTTACTCAAAAGTTCTGACAGAATATCTCAAGATTTGACAGACACAAAAACACTGAGCAACCAAAATTCACCCTGTTTGATACTCAAACGATGGAGAGAAATCAATCCAGCTTACGAATTTCGTTGTTTTGTAGTCAACAAATGTTTGAAAGGTATGCATCTTACTTTTGAAATTTTTCCAAATCTTTATTCGCATATAAACCATAATAATCAATAATTTTTCACCAGGAATTTGTCAACGAGATGTGACCCAGTATTACAAGTACATAGAAAAAGAACGTTACAATATTAAAAAAGATATTCAATCGGTTTTTGCTGAGAAAATAAAAGATAAATTTGGTTTGGATAATTGTAAGTAGCTTCTTTATGTATTTTTCTCTGTATCATGTATTGATTATTGTTTTATCTTCATTTGTATATTTGTTTAATTCAATTGGTATTTGGCGTTTGTTTAGATTCATTTGATGTGATTAGATATAAAAAGGATAAAGTTAAACTAGTCGACTTTGGATCCCTTGATGAAACGGTTACAAAAGGCACACTGTTCGAATACGAAGAACTTTTAGGAGAAATCAACAACACTCCCGAGTTTCGGTACATCGCAGAAGAGATGGGAATACAGCCAAAACCTCTGAACCATTTTTGTGCACCGCAAGAGATCAATGATTTCTTTCAGTCTGGCCAGTCAGTTATTGATATCCTTCGACAGGTTTGCATTTTAAAAATAATTTCATCTACTTGCAATCACAATTGCTATTTACATTTACTGACCCATATATATTTTTATAGGAAGTTGAGAATCAGAACAAGGCCAACTGAATCGATCGATAAGAGCTGTATAATTTTGTAAATTAAATCTGAATAAATTTATTTTCATCACTATTTTACTTCCAAATCAATTTTTTTCTTAAGTCTTAATCGAATTAAAGATTATAATTAATTGAAAAATTCATGTAATACCAATTAGGTATGGGAAGGGTAAGGAGACGAAAAAGTCAATGAACTTTTGTAAACGAAAAAAATTGTATTTATCGTTACGAGAATTTACATCTATCGCTTACATCCTAAATGATTCATCCGCGAAATAACGAGTAGCTTCGAGCTGAATGTGTACGACGCATGAACGAACGAAAAATTAAAAATAAAAAAATATAAAATAGATGCGTGCGAGATCAGTTTTAACAGTGACGAATTTTCGTTAAGTATGATTGTACTCGATCAAAAGTCAACTTAAAATAAGAACAATCATAATGAACGAACAGAGAACCGGGGTTGTTAAAAGTGATCTGGAGATGTGTTTAGTGGTGGTGATACTGTTGGAAAATCATCCCTCCTTAATCGACTTCCTCCATTCGGCTGGCTTCTTCGGTGTCAGCTTCAACGACTGGCGCTTCGGCAACTTTCTCCTCCTCGACGGTGTTCATCTCATCGTCATCAAATCCAAGACCAAGTTTGATCATGCGGTAGATGCGACTCGCGTGGACCTGTGGGTCTTCAAGACCGAATCCAGAAGACAGGAGGGCAGTCTCGAACAGGAGCATGACAAGGTCCTTGACGGATTTGTCGTGTTTGTCAGCCTCGGCTTTCTGTCTGAGATTTTCCATGATCGGATGATCAGGGTTGATCTCGAGGTGTTTCTTTGCCGCCATGTATCCCATGGTTGACGTGTCACGGAGGGCTTGTGCCTTCATGATACGTTCCATGTTGGCGGTCCAACCGTACTGTGACGTGACGATACAGCATGGAGAGTCGACCAATCTGAAAAAATGCAAATTTAAATTTAGTAATCTATTCTTCCCTCAGATTCAATTTCAGGAACAGAATATTTCAGTGAATATATGAGATAGTTACCTGTTGGAGACCAGAACTTTCTCGACCTTCTTGTCCAAGATGTCCTTCATGACCTTGCACAAGCTCTCGTATTTGACTCGGTCGTCCTCTCTCTTCTTCTTCTCATCCTCCTCCTCGGGCAGTTCAAGACCCTCTTTGGTGACTGATACAAGTTGTTTGCCGTCGAATTCCTTGAGCTGTTGTACAACATACTCGTCAATAGGCTCGGTCATGTAGATGACTTCAAAGCCCCGCTTCTTTACCCTCTCGACGAAGCTGCTGTTTGCAACCTGCTCGCGGCTCTCGCCAGTGATGTAGTAGATGTGTTTCTGGTTCTCCTTCATTCTGCCAACGTATTCCTTTAGCGAGCACATCTCGTCGCCAGTGGCGGAGGTGTGGTACCGCAGAAGCTCGGACAACTTCTTGCGGTTGGTGCTGTCCTCGTGGATGCCCAGCTTGAGGTTTTTGCTGAACTGTTCGTAGCACTTTTTGTAGTTCTCCTTGTCTTCGGCGAGCTCCTCGAACAGTTCCAAGCATTTCTTCACAATATTCTTGCGGATGACCTTAAGGATCTTGTTTTGCTGGAGCATCTCACGAGAGATGTTCAGTGGCAGATCTTCGGAGTCGACCACACCCTTGATGAAGTTCAGGTACTCGGGGATGAGGTCCTCGCAGTTGTCCATGATGAAGACACGTCGCACGTACAACTTGATGTTGTTCCTTCGCTTCTTGTTTTCAAAGAGGTCGAAGGGTGCACGACGTGGGATGAAGAGCAGGGCACGGAATTCCAGCTGTCCTTCAACGGAGAAGTGCTTGACAGCAAGATGGTCTTCCCAGTCGTTGTTCAATGACTTGTAGAATTCACCGTACTCCTCCTGGGTGATATCATCAGGGTTCCTCGTCCAGATTGGCTTTGTTTTGTTGAGTTCCTCGTCTTCTGTGTACTTCTCCTTGATGGTCTTCTTCTTTTTCTTCTTTTTCTCCTCGTCCTTTGGTTTGTCCTCGTCTTCGTCCTCGCCAACGTCTTCTACTTTGGGCTTGTCGTCACCCTCTTTCTTGTCCTTGTCTTCTTCCTCCTCTTCCTCATCCTCGCTCAGTTCCTTGTCGCGCTCCTTCTCGACGAGCAATTTGATTGGATAGCCGATGAATTGCGAGTGCTTCTTCACGATCTCCTTGATCTTGGATTCCTCCAGGAACTCGGTCTGATCCTCCTTGATGTGCAGGACGATCTTGGTACCGCGACCAAGTGGTTCGCCATTGTCCAATCGCACGGTGAACGAACCGCCAGCGGATGATTCCCACACGTACTGGTCGTCATCGTTGTGTTTTGATACCACCACAACTTTGTCAGCCACAAGGTAAGCAGAGTAGAAACCGACACCTGAAAGTAAACACATCAATTAGTCCAACCGATTCTATTTTTGTTTTGCAGTTTCGAAATGTTTAAAACGATTATTTTTATTCCAAGTTGCTCAATATTTATTATATATATTTTTTATGATTGTAATTTAAATTTCAGAAGAATATTTTTGTACTTCGAATTTTCTAGATACTTTGAAATCATTTGGAATGGTTTCAAGTGCACGAAAACTTACCGAATTGACCAATCATGGAAATATCAGCGCCAGCCTGCAAAGCCTCCATGAAAGCTTTGGTTCCGGATTTGGCGATGGTACCCAAGTTGTTGACCATGTCGGCTTTCGTCATACCAATACCGGTGTCGATGATCGTCAAGGTGCGGTCATTTTTGTTGGGGATGATTTTAATCTGGAGATCTTTACCGGAGTCCAATTTCGTTGGGTCAGTAAGTGATTCATAACGAATTTTGTCCAAAGCCTGAAAATCAATTACACATTTGTATAAATATTTTTAGTTCCCTTCAGTTGGTTTTGTTTTGATTTTCAAATTTAATCGAACGGTCAGATTTGTTACAAATATCCATTTGAACTGTTTACTAGCCAAGGTCAATAGCATTGCATGCATTCAATTTGTCTTTATCAATAATGTCTTCAAATAACACGAGAAAAAAATAAGTGTGATGATTGTCCTGAAATAATTTAAATTTGAGCACCATTTTGAATTCAACTGAAAATAAAATTCTTGAAAAAAAAAAAAAAATTTTTTTTACTGCAAAGAAATGATAATTTCTTTTTACATTCAAAGTGATTTAAATTTATTTATTAATTTATTCTAAACAAAGATTTTAAATTTATAATAAAACAGTAGAGGAAGCGCGGCCATTTGCGGTACTGGAAATGTGAATTAATTTCGCACGTGGTCGTACATTCGAACAATGAAATAGTATATTGTTGTACGAGTGCGGAAAGTTAACCTTTTCAGTACGAGTCCAACATGCTATTTTTTATAATAAGTGATAGGATGTGACGTGTTTGCGCATCGATTTCAGTGTGAAAGTTACTCTTT
>JAAMPD010001198.1:0-28128 GCA_025266255.1 Trissolcus basalis | reverse complement strand
CAGAAAGTACTTTCTGCACTCCTCACCAGTGCGGAAAATACTTTCTGCACAGTGTACGGAAAAGAGTCACTTTCTGCACTGAAATCGGTGCGGAAACAAGTCACTTTCTTATCACGTATTATGAAAATGTTATTAAAATGTATTAATTTGCATGCGTTTGCAACAAATCTAAACCATAATTATTATTACATCATTGCATTTATAACTTAAAATTCAATTAAACTCATCAGGTTAAATTGCAAAAATCTAAAATTAAAAGAACAAAAATCGAACTTGTCTCCACGTTACAGAACAAAATCATTAATAATTAAATTGTAATTAAGCTTCATTGAAAAAATTTGCAATTAGGAGGATGATTACTGAAAAAACAAAATTGAAACAAAAGAACATGGCCTGATTTGAAAAGTGAAGTTCAAGGGAAGTAGGTTAAGGTAAGAGGGAAAAAAATACTTACATCGGATGAATTAGAAATCAGTTCTCGGATGAAGATCTCTTTGTTGGAATAGAAGGTGTTGATAATAAGGCTCATAAGCTGTGCAATTTCAGCCTGGAAGGCGAAGGTCTCAACCTCGCCCGAGTCACTGTTGTCAACCATGGTGACGTCCTCAGGCATTGTCGTAAATTAGTTTAAATAAACTTTAAATACAAATAAATACTCGTTTTTCAACGTCTCAAAAGTCGTCAGAATGCTTGACGCACACTGTAAGAAGTTTTGTGTTTGAACGCAGCGTTGTATTCGGTCGCTCGTTGATCGTTGTACTGTCGCGCTCGAGCCGGCGCTTCTCTATTTATAGACTTGGCGCGTTTCTCGAAGTTTCTACCGGAAATGCGTCAGGTTCTAGAACATTCGACCGAATTTGCTCGTCAAATACAACAGCAAATAAAATTTCAACCCGCTGATAATTCCTCAATTGCTTTTTGTTTATTTTGCCATCACACGATCGAGTTACTCGACACGAAGTTTTATTCAATTGTTCATTTTTCAACAGACATTTGACTAGCGCAGTAACGGAAACGAAGACTGCTCTCGAAGCTCGCGAGAGGGTTGCTAAGCATCATCAACACATTCGCGAAAACTCTTTTTGTTCATAATTCTCGATCCTTGTCGTTTATCACCCATCATTGAAATTTAAACTTGCTTTTTTCTCGCTCAAATTTTTCACTTTCTCAGTTACTTTTCATTGCTTTTGTTAAAAATTGACGAGCATTCTCGAATTTTTTTCAAAATTGTTACTAACAAAAACTACACACGTCCAATTTTTGTTTTTATTTTGTTTATTTCAATTTAGAATAAACAAATGGAAATGTTCTGAAAACATTTTTTTCTAGATTATTGGAAATTGGAAATTATAAAATTGATGACAAAGATATTGACCATCTGCAGTTGGGCATGAAATTATTGATCATTTTCGGTGACAGAAAATGTGTTCGTTCCTGTTTTTTGAATCAGACACATCTGTTTAGGCTGAAATTCATCGATAATCAAGGAACTTTTATTTATTTAATTGAAAAACTTTTTCATTCAAGCTGAATCATCCAAAGTGTACTAGTATACAATTGCCTATATACGACATCCTATCTAGAATATTCGCGGGAAAACGTTTTTCCTTCGTTGTTTTTGCCAGACTAAAAATAATTCAGATGGACGAATTTGTTGTCGTTGTTTATTGGCAAACAATAAAACGTGAACGATAATCATGGAACAGGAAGTGGATACTAAGTTGGATTTTGTGCGTTATCACACAAAACGCACGAGGCTTGGAAGCATGGATAAGCGGAGTCCCTTCGGGAATTCTCTTAGCATTGGTCGATACAACAGTCAAGATCAAAACAATAAAATACAAAAATAAAAACATCTTTTCAAATACTTTTATTACTATTATTACCGTTATTCATGAAATTATAAACAATTTTCATGTCACATAATTATTTTTAAACAATTTTTTGACCTCCTTTGACATCTAAATAAAAATTCTACTTCAATAACACTTACTGTAAATAACGAAACAAATTTTTTGTAGGAAAAATAAATATTTAATTATTATTAACTATTTATTGATCGTTATTATTATATCTGTAATTTTTTTATTGAATGTTTTTTATAAAATTATATCAACAATAACAATCAATGATTTTGAGGAATTTGAAAATATGTTATTATAATTTTAACAATTTTGATTTCAATGTTCGTCTGTGTTGAGTCACTTGTTGTTTATTTTTCAAATTTGAAAAAAGTTCGCGCGCGAGTGCTGCCACCTAGGTTTACGAGGGAAATTATCTGCACAACGCATAAACACAGCCCTCACCGAGTGACACACGAATCACCTTTCCGTTTTTGTGTCTGTTGCTCCGCAGCCATTACTGGCGTTAACAACTGCGATCAGCACAGCTGTTGTTTGACACATTACTTGGTCCAGTGCAATTATGAAGCAAGTTTTGAAATCAACAATGATACCGAGAAAAAACCGGGTAAGTGAATTCAAGATTCATTGTCAATACTGAGTGCTCGATTCAACCACAGGCACTGATTTAACGTACGTCTTTTCCACATTTTCACAAGCGTCGTTGAAAATGGAGCAGAAATTGGTCGCCTTGTAACTTGTTGTGACTCAAGCGAGGAAATGATGTTCGCAAGATAACGTTTATTTTGTTCGTTTCAGCTGTTCCAAAAGAGAATTTTTGTTCAATCAAATTGTCACGAGTTGCCACAATCTAATGAACAAAACAATCATTCATGCGTAACTTTTCACAAGTGTCTACGTTCTTGGGTTTTCATTAAAACGTGCCTTTTGAGTGGCAAAATTCAAATTTGATTACAAAATCAACATTCGAAGGTTCAAGATTGAAACGTCAAGGAGGGATAACGAGCACTGATTTTTCATTTCAAACAAGTGTATAGTTTATGAAAAATGATAGTTGAATTCAGTCCATAATCGATTGTTATGAAAAACAAGATTGCTGTCATATTAAGATCGTGATTGTACGTCGGATTTTTAAACCGAGTTGAAATGTTACCGAGTGTAAATATTGTCAACTGGCTGTTCACATAATTATCAACATGATAAGCAATTTTAACAATTAAACGTTTCTTTCTCGCAATCTAAATCTAAATTGAACAATCACTTTCTTTCGATTTTCTTTTTTTTTTTGTTCGAAGTTTTCATAATTCAATATTTTGATAATGACACAATTTATGATGAAACGATTAGAAAAAATGTATTCATTTGAAATGGTAATAACGTTTCGATGGCATTAAAAACAAAACCTGTTATCAAAGGCTCAAAACACTTCCTCGTCTAGATTAATTTACAGGCGAATGACTTCCGACAAATTGTTATTAATTGTACTTCCTGAATCAAATTTCATGTCAAAGTTGACAGTGGGATCAAATTTGAGTATAGAATTGTAAATAAACAAACACGAAGAAAATTGTCAATAAATTATGAAAACGTGCAAAACGTCTTACTTTTTTTTTTTTTTTTGTTCATAAGGTCACAGGAATTGTGCAAGCGGTGGTCTATCAATTGTGATAAGCCAGAGAAAAATCAACAAACTTATTAGATAGATATTGTAGAAGCGTAAATTTATGTTGCTGATTGATCCCACTGTCAGTTTGATACTCGTTACGAACAGTTAAGGTTGATTTTTATATCAGAATTTTGGATGTTAATGTTGGTTTTAAAATTGTCTTCGCAGGTGAGTAGACTTCACAATGAGATGCTCCAACGGAAAGGAACCCATTAGGACGAGGTAGCTGCAACTTTGAGTATCTTTGATGATAATCAAGTTTTGGACTGCAACTCGAACTAATTGGACAGTCGGCTGAATCTATCAGTCAGTACCTTTTTTGAATTTGAATATTAAGGATTTTCAACAGAGGATTTCCCGTAAATTTATCATACAAAATGGGCTCATCCAGACCACAAGACAGATCCCTTGATGAGAATACTTTTTTACCACAGTGGATGAAAGGCAGATTTGAAAACAGGTATTGTATCAATTTCATTTTTTTTCATCATACTCATTTTTCAAAAACACATAAATACTCAAGTGTGTGTTTCAATTATAAATAATGAAAAACATTTTTCATATTTTTAAATGTTTTACTAAAATAATTATAACATTTGTAAATAATGATTGTTTCATTTTAAAATTCATTGGTAGATAAAAAATGTATGTGTTGTTTCACTGTTGAAAGAGTTACAAATTACAATACCATTATTTGTACGTTTTTTTCATGTCGATAAAATGCTGCGAGTTAGTTAGAGTCACGTTTTGAAAAATGTTTTGCTTTCAAATCATTTCTATGGGCTATAGATCAGTGTAACAACAGTTGTAGATACAAAACAAAAGCGGAGATAATAATAATTAATGAAAACAAGTTCAGGGATTCGGATAAAAATTTAATCGCGATCTCTCTCTAGCGGAGGATAAGGTCTCATGAAAAATGACGAAACGATGAAAAGTGAGGAACATAATTTGAAGTCTCGCAATCCAGCGTGTATTTACTCGCGATGCATTCTATTTAAATAATATCCACGAGTTACATGCTTCTAATTTTACATGCAGACACATGCGAATGTCAGAATGAGAATTGCAATACGTAAATTTTCCAAATTAAAATTCACCTTCGTCTATTATTTTTAATCATTTTCGTTTTGCCATTACCATTGAACCGAGAACGTGTTTCTCTCAAACGGAAAGTTTTCAAACACTCACTTTTGCAGTTGTTCAATTTGGTTTCAAAAAATTGTTCATTTTTTTTTCTTTCGAGTAAAAATTGTAAACTGTTATAAAAGTTTGAGTAACCGGATAAGCTGACGGTGTACAGGTATATATTTCGGCCGTTCGACTAGCCGCTGCCAACTAATTGAGGGCACCAGTATGTTAGACCGTTCGTTTCGAATCACTTAGATAACGTCTTTATCGACACAATTTTTTCAGCACGAAATCGTGCCAAACTTTTGCACATCTTTTTTTTTTTTCATTGTCTAACATTTGTCATCTCGTCACCTTTCAGATTTGATTTTGACGAGAGTTCATTCAGTCCGCCTTCGCACGACGACAATTTCTTTTATCTACGCTACCCTCGCAAACCGGAGGATTCAAAACAGTCTTTCAGAACCATCGATAACTCATTGCATGGCCATAACAATGCAACCAGCAACATCAGTCAAGTAACACCAAGCCAGGCTCAGACTAAGGATTACAAACAAGTCGACTTTAGCAAACACCATCCTGCCTGTCAACCTTTCGTCAACATTGTTAACAACAAAGGTACAGCTTTATCCAACTAAAATTATTTTCCACAAGTTTTGACCCAAGTTGTGTAAAAGAAGGAAAGAAAAAAAGAATTATCTTTGTTTAAAAATGTGTAAAAAAAATCTCTTTTCATGTAATATTTGTTGCATCAAAATTATCAATTGTAGATGTTGAAAAAAAGTATCTGAAGAAGAAGAAGGAAAGTGTTGATTAAATGAAAAAGTTGGAAGAATAAAATTCACAACTTGCATCATTAAAAGTTTTGATTCAAAGTCGAGGTCAATGCTCGATTATAAAATGCAATGGCGCAAAAGTATATCTATTATACCGAGGACGTAATGTTTATCATGAATATAGGAATGCGATATTTGTTTTGACTGTGTTTGAACGTGCGACCGAGGCTGTGTCTGTAATTTGACATTCAAATTTTCGTAACTTTGATAACGTTACGCACGAGCTTAAATTTTTCGTTTGACAATTTGTGTTAATTTTAATTGTTTAAATTGTGTTTGAAAAAAATTTGATCGACCAATTGGATTGTTTGTTTGATTTTCACAGTGAACGATATAGCATCGAAGATAACAGTGAACAGAGTCGAGCAGCAGCTGTCGAATGACAAGTTCGGCGAGGTGAACAGCGAGTCGGCCCTTTGTGGCAGGTCCATCATTCATGTGGCAAACCAAATGATGTCGAGCAAGAATGCCAAGGCGCCGTCGCACGCGGCCCAAAACAACGTAAGCAAGTCGTTGCCCGCGACTCCGATTGCCTCGCCACTCAACACGCCAGACAGCTCGCCCAAGTCGCGTCGCCGAATTGTCTCCAACCGTTACTTCACCGGTCCGTTTATACCCGACCGTGAGAAGTACCAAACTGGGGGATGGATCCTGGCAGGTCTTCTCGGCCAGTCGCGTGAGGTCATACCGGAGAAAATTTTGGAAGAGGAGGAGCCACCCCTCGAGCCACACAGAACCATACTGAACAGAAAGAAATCCATCTCCTCGCAGAATCTCACGTACATTGGAAAAGAGGAACGACCGGAAAAGGCCCCGATCACCTCGCAGATCCTGCAACCCAGACCCTCGGAGTTTCGAGAGATGAACTTTTGGTCTCCCACGTCGATGTGAATTAATTTTACTTTTTAGATCCCGTCAATTGAACAAGACAACGCTCTAGACACACTTGAAACTTTTTTCCTCTCTTCTTTTATATTTTTCCTTTCTTCTTTTACTTGTATTTTTTTAGGACTTTTTAATCTCGAGTTGAGGAGGAGAGTCGTCTTTAATTCCATTTTTAAAATGAAATTAAAAGGGAACGGCTTTTCCGACTTTTAGGAAAATAAAAAACTATTATCAGCGAACTTTGTAGAAGTTGCAATCAGTTTTATATGAATGAAAAAAACTGTTTATCCGCGATTCACTCAAGTTGAGCCTCAGCGAAATTAATATTCAATTAATGTAAATATTATACAAGTATAATGTAACTGTGTCTTTGTCGGGTTCTTTAATAGTGATTAGATCAAAAGTATCGTCATCGTTTTATTTCTATACGTTTTAACTAACAACTTCAATATTGTCACGGGACGTGAAAAATATGCCACTTTTAAATTTGATCTATACAATTTGCCTGTATTGCAACATTTTTTTTCTCTCTTTTTGTATATAGGAAAATTTTGTCTGGTTGGATTTTGCTTTGATGTAATATAAAATACGTATGAGAGTGGGTGAGAACAATAATAAAAAAACCAAGGTTATCGATTTTAAAAAAGAAGTATTGTTTGTAAAAAAAATAAAAAAATAGAAAAATAACCCATCAAAATGTATCTTGAATATAAATACACTGGTACCTGGTTTTTTCTCAAGGTTTGTAACGCAATTTGTGACAATTTGTCGTACAAGTATTTCAATGTTTTTTAATAACGAGAAAAGAATCGTGTCAAAAAGCGGACTGTTGGTATTTCCTTTACAATGTACTTTTCAATATACCTATACTTGTATTTACGATGTCATTATCATTTATTTGAATTATAATATAACTCTGTTTGAATATATTACTTAATATCATATTTTTTAAGCTTATCATTTGTAGTCCTCGTCCTGTTTTATTCGAGATAAATAAATTTATTTTATCATAAAAACTATTCTTTATTTACTTTCATTGTTATTCAACAATATAAAAATTATCTTTGTTTGAAAACTATGCAACTTCTTTTTTCTATTTGTTGCATCAAAATTATCAATGTATAAATGTAAAAATAATACATTTTGTTACCAAAAATATTATTATTATTATTTGTTTATAATATATTTATTTATTACTATAATTTATTGTTATTTATTTTAATTATTTGTTTTCATTGTTTACTCTTTAATTGTGTCAATGGGAATTCAAATTTTGGCGCGCGACAATGCGACAGTATTAATTCAAAATGGAGTCCGACGGAAGTAGACGTCAGCAGTGCCAACTGCCATCGAACGAGAGCCAACACGAGAGACCTGTACTTTTCTTACGGAGGAAATTTCATTTTTTTCTCTTTTCCTCTACCTCTGGTCTGGCCAAACTCCACGTCAACTTTCAGGTACGTGACAACCGGCTCGAATTATCCAAAAAATTGAAACTCCACTTGTCAGACCACCCGTTAACATCAGCCCGAGCCCAGGCTGAGCACCGAGCAGTGATTCTGCAGTTCTCTCATTCAGTCAACTGTCAAAATCGCGATTGTTTGTTGCAGAGTCGGCCAACAAAGTCGGAAAATAGCTCTACAGGCGCGCAGTCACTAATATGTTTCTGTTGGACTGGTTCACCGGAGTTCTCGGTTACCTTGGTGAGTTTCTTTCAACATGCTGTGCCCAGTTGGGAGATTTTTTACTTCACCCATCACACAAATTCATTACCATTTTTTTAACATAAAAATTGAACTTTGAAGTATCGTCGAACAAAATGAAAGACATTATTTTCTATCCACACCAACTGCGTATTTACAAACAACAACAAAAAAAAGAATAAAAAAAACATAATTTGTCAAGTTCAAAGTTTGTTGGAACATTGTCATATTGTTGTTTGTCTCGTGACAAAATATTTGTAAACAAACAAGTTGAGTTTGAAAAGTTGCACGTCATTAGACGAGGCTGATTGATTGCCAAAGCAACGTCATCATCGCGGAGGCAATGTCGTGATCATGTTGAACATTTTGTCGTATTGGTACAAAAGGTTTTGGAGCACACATATGTCATGGGAGAGTGGCTATAATTGGACAGCGAAATAGTGGCCGACACTCGCTGTTGAGAGTGGCCAAGCAGGAGAACCTGATTGATCCCGTGCAAGTTACGTTGCAACGTGAGTGACTATATCATGACACATGCATGACGCGTGCTTTTTGTTTTGCGTTGCAGGATTATGGAAGAAGAGTGGAAAACTGCTGTTCCTTGGTTTGGACAATGCTGGCAAAACTACGCTCCTCCACATGCTAAAAGATGACCGATTAGCTCAACATGTACCTACTTTGCATCCAAGTAATTAACTTTCTAACATCGTTCTTCGTTTTTTTTTCTTTTTATCTTTTTATCTTTTCGTATCACGTATTATTAGAAACTATTTTTTCAATAATTAAAATGTGATTTATTTATTCTTTTTTGAGTATCAAACGAACAGCTTTTTTTGTATCGTTATTTATATGAGTGATGCATTGGAGCTTTTAGAGTTTAGTAAGATGTTCAGTTGTACGTTAAAATTGGTTTTCCTTTTTTTTTTTTTTTTTTTTTTTTTTGTAAAAATTGAAAATTTCCCTTATAAAAGCTGTAATAATTAACGTTCAAAGTTGCAAATGTTATTGTTCCTAATTCAACTCGTTGATTCATCCATTCCAATGAATTGTTTCTTTTCTTATTTTAGCATCGGAGGAATTGTCAATTGGAAACATGAGGTTTACCACTTTTGATCTTGGTGGTCACACTCAAGGTATGTTCAAATTATCCAAAACTCAGTCTTTGGAATTAAGTTAATATTTTTTTAAATTGAAATGTTAGAAAGTTTAAAAACTGGAGCTTTAAACTTGTTTATGTTTTTTCTATCAGGAAATTAGTTGTAAATTTTCATCTAAAAATTACGTAATGTATAAAAGTCCATAACATTTTTTATAAAATTTGTCAATTTAAAAAAAAAAATCAGAAAAATAACAGAAACATAATCATTTCAAAAGTAATTTAGAAACTACATTTGTTGAAAGGTGGATATAGATTCGTTAGATTATTACCTAATAACTCAATTTTGGAAATTTCCGTTGATTTTAGTTTCAGAAATATGAAGAACTAATTTGTTTTTAAATTGCAGCACGTCGTGTTTGGAAGGACTATTTCCCAGCTGTAGATGCGATAGTGTTTTTGGTTGACGCAAGTGACAGGAGTCGACTACCTGAATCGCGAGCTGAATTGGAGGCATTGTTGACCGACGAACAGCTTAGTGCCTGTCCGGTGCTTGTGCTTGGTAACAAGATCGACAGACCTGGTGCAGCTTCTGAAGATGAGCTCAGAAATTTTTTCAATCTCTACGGTACAACGACAGGAAAGGTTGGCATCCATTTTTCTTTTCCATCTCATTTACAAATTGATTAAACGGTTTTTTTGTTTTTAATTTGTTTGTTTGTGTTTAATTAATTAATTGTAACAAAGTGTAATTGTTCTTTCTATTGCAGGGAAAAATTGCACGCAGTGATATTCCTGGCCGTCCCTTGGAACTATTTATGTGTTCGGTACTAAAACGACAAGGCTACGGTGAGGGATTCCGTTGGCTCGCGCAATACATCGACTGAATTGAACTCTCGTTCCCTCAGCTATGAGATGAAATGAAAGACAAAACATACACCAATCAGGTCTTCAGTACTAAACTAAAACAGTGAATCAATGTTTCCTACCTTCTTTTTTCTTCATCGTTCAAAAAGCCGAAAAGGGAATTTGTTATTCACTGTCACACTTATATCCTCGAAAGCAAACGCCCATTTTGAAAATTGTCGCCAACTCTACTTGGCTAGCGTCAAGCATCAGCCATTAATTCAACTCATTCGCAAAAAAGTATCTCTGAAATATAAAAAAAACACACACACACACACAGGAAATTCGTTGTAATATTTGCGAACAATTCGCCGACACGTGTGAGACAAGTGACAATGGTGAACATTTTGATAAATAAAATTACAAAACAATCTTGACTTATTACCGAACTTCCCATCTGATTTTTGTGTCCAACATTTTTTACGTTTGTTCTTTCTTTTTACGTTTGCTGTTCGCAGCTATTTTGTTATCTCAGTTTGGTTGCTCACTTACGTCAACGAGTATAACGTTGACGTAATTAGATTATTTTATTTCTTATTGTAACTCGGTGTTTTAGTTGGGCAATGCCCAGAGGCTTTTAAGTTATACTTTCGATTGAAACTCATTCGTACTTACTGAGATGAAAATTTCAGTTGACATGTGTAATCGAACGAACCATCTCTGAATCGACTGGATTAACATAGACAGTACTTTTTTTGTACACAATGTTTTTATTAAACTTGTATTACGCAATAAACGATACGGATCTTCAAATTATGCTCTTTTTTTACATCTACGAATTTTCTTAAACATCTTGTAGGAATCGAATGAATATATTCATGCAATTGTGATGGATTTTTATTCTTGCGTGAATTTTATAAACAACACAAAACATAATCAAATCCAAAATCAATCTTGCAACAATGTAACCGTGCAACTACAAGTAATACAATTTTATGGACTGTTACATTTCATTTAACGTTTCCCGCGTTAAGTTTCATGACTTGTGGTATTATAATTAACTTCGAATTACATCTTGAAGGATCGCAGTTGGATGAAAGAACTAAAATTATGATTCTCATCTTTGAAATGCATAATAAAATTGAGTCATGTAAAAATACATAAATCGCGCTTGTAAAACTGTTTGACTCGTCAAAAACGAGATGTATTTTTGACGCGGATTTGCCATACAGGTGACAGATGGTTCACAAAACCACCGTGGTGCAAATCTGCAAGATTAAACACTCGCGTGCAAAGTATTTGCAACAACACATGTACAAATAAAATTTACAAATTTATCTCAGAATCAGAATCAACTATTCCAAACATTGCAGTCGATAATTTTCATTTTTTTTTTTTTTCACAAGTTGCGACTTTATTTGAAACACAAAACAAAAGAAATCATTTTACATACAAAATTGTACACAAAAAGTTAACAACCGCTACCTATTTCATAACTCAAAAAGTTGGATAATCACATTACATCCGTAAGGTCATTTGAGGCCGACAAGTCAATCGCACAGGTATAAATTTATCATTTCTTTTCTTACTATCAAAAGATCTCTTTCAATGGCGCATAGTTGGAACAAATCTACTGTGTTCTATCACAATGACAGTTGTGATGCAATATTTTCGAAGGTAACACTGAAACTAATCTTACAGTGTATTGCTATCAAACAAGTAAAAATCACAAAACAAAATTCTCGTTAAAGTACAAACGTAAAATCGAAATTTCAGTGTACTGACGAACGAACAAGATTGAAGGGTTTGGTGAAGTGATGAATTTGCATATCGCGTGGTACATCCTGAATGGGGAGGGACAGTTTGAATCAGTTAGTTGAACTAACTAGTTGGCGGTGGCGGAGGAGGCGGCTGAGCCAGGAGCGTGGGGAGGGTATTGAGATCAATGCCAGGTGGTGCTGGCATCGATTGAGGCTGCTGCTGAGGTGGAGGCGGCACGGGAGCTGCGGGAGGCCAGCAGCCTGGCATCTGTTGGTGTTGCCAGCTCGGGTAGCCCGGTGGCGGGCCGGTTCCTGGGGGCGCCGGGCGCATGGGCGACGGCTGTTGGTTCTGCTGCCAGGGCGGGATGCCCATCCCAGGTGGCGGCAGCTGTGTCTGCGACATCTGGCCGGGAGGCGGCGGCTGGTTCGCGCCAGTCATCCAAGGCATCAGCGGCGGAATGTTTGGATTCGGCGTGGAGCCCGGCGGCGGGGGCGGTGGCTGCATCACGTTCGGGGGTGGGGGCATGTTAACAGGTGGCTGCCACTGCATGTTCATGCCATTCATGCTGTTGGCGTCGGTTTGCGTCCATGGGGGCGGGGGCGCCATCCCCGGGGGCGGCATCATCGGAGCGCCCGGCATCATTTGCGGGGGCGGATGCGCCGGGGCTGCCATGAGTGCGCGAGGTGGCTGCTGCCTGTCGAACAGTCCGGGGTAATTTGGGTTCGGATTGGGGTTGGAGTTCGCCCCTCGGTTCTGGTTGTTCTTTTGGGAGCGGTCTGGCGGCGGACCCTCGCCGAGCTCGGCCATCAGGGACATGTACTCCTCGTCGATCTTGGCCTTGTCGTTGCCCGGACCCATGCCCATTCCTGCTGCAGCCGGTCCGCCCATCCCCGGTCGTTTGGATCGACAATCTCGAGCGATATGCCCGGCACCACCGCAACTCGAACATACTATGTTGTTTGTCACGTTTGGTTTATCTGGACACTGTACAAACAAAAATTGTCGTTAAATATCGATTGTTTTTGTTTTTATTCTCTTTTTTCGTGGTTTTTTATTTTGTATAAACATGTGGTTTATTTTATCAGTATGATACCAACCAGCCAAGATTTGTGATCGGATGCTCCGCAATTCGTACAACGAGGTCCATCGTTTTCACGCAGAGTACCATTGAGGAGAGCCAACTCTCGGAGTTGATTACGACGAAGATCATTTTGACCCTCTGGTACTTCTACACCTTGTCTTATAATCTCATGGATCTAAAATCAATGGATAATGTTCTCAGTTATAATCGTAAAATTTATTAATGGATTAAAAAGAAGTTGGTTAATGATTATAATTCAAACATACCCGTTCAACAGCCTTCTTCACAGCTTCCAAATTATTTGCAGTGATGTAAGCATGCAATGGCTCATCCTCGCCTGGCAATGGCTGACCATCTTTTCGACCAACTTTACCTTCTTTAACACTTCCTTTTCCTCGGATTATAATTTTAGCACCAGTTTCTTTTTCCATGGCTAGAAAATAAACATTTAATTAACAAAATGTTTCAACAATAAGGCTTACTTGAATAGAAAAAAGTTTAACATTCAATTTGAATTCAAATTTTTTGTTAATAACTCACATTTCAAAGTGTTTCCACGTGGTCCAATAAGCAATCCAACGAAATTAATATCCGGATGTTCTTCTTGCGGGATCATAACTTTATCATGCACCCGAATTATCGGTGGCCTGTAATTTGAAAATCAACAAAAGCATTAATTTAATCGCTCAGCAGTTGATTTATAATCTGACAAACGTGTACAATATTATCAGCAAAGATTCATACTTGTAGTCTGGCGGTGGTTTAAAGTCCGGATTAATTTTCATAATCTTTTGAATGAGATTGTGTCGTTCCTCTTCAAGTTTTCGTCTGGTGCGATATTCCCTGGTATTCAACCGCTTGCCATCGCTGCTGTAAATCGGCTCAGGGGACGGTGATCTGAAAACAAATTAAACAGCGTCACTACGTCTATTCATACCAAGATGTTACTGACTTATAAGCGACCCGATTCTACATTTTAATCGTCACAAATTCTCTCTCTCCGGACGGAGAAATTGAAACAGAATTAATAAAAAAAAAACGTACTAAAATAATTAATGCAAAATCGTTTTCAGATTTGACAATAAACAAATAAATAAATCAAATCGATCTAATTGTTTTCAGTGTATTTCCAATAAAGATTTATATCTCTAATAGCATTTAAATGTTGAAATTCATTTCTAATTTTCAAGTCGACTGGATAATCATGTTTCATTGTAAATAATACACATCTAGAATAATAAAATCCAGTATCACAAGTAATTTGTTACAAAAAACTTCGGTCACAACCCTATTTGCACGTTTGCTTTGAAAGAAACAGTTAAAAATTATTAACGAACAAAAAGGGGGGACAGGGAGTTATAAAGTTTATCAAATTTTGACTTAAGAATTAAAAAGACGGAGAGAAACCGATTGGAGGGTGACGCTTGATCAGAAAAGTCGTACACTTTGATGCCACGAAGCAGACGAGTTTTCCAAATAGGTGAATTCGAAGCCCATTGATATATCTGAATTAGTCAATTTTCAATTCCATGAAAAAGAGCCAATGATAGTTACAAATTTGTAATAAAGAATCAAAAGATTTTGGTTTTGACTTGAACTTCCGTTAGAAAACATCATATCCATATTTCCATAAGCTAATAAATGAGACAAAGTCATGGGTTTCGAGTACCCGCGTCAGTTTTGAGACTAAAATTTGCGACCGAATTCTCAATATCTCGTGTGTCGAAAAAGAACAAACAAAAAAGAAATGATTGATTGAAAAAATAACTGTTGAAAACCACTGGAAGAGGCTGCGCACGAAAAAGTGCACGTCGTAAATGGATATGATGTCGGCTGCTAAGAGAGATAAATCCTGCGATTATTAAGGAATAATTATTTGTTCTGATTAGATGAAGTACTTGATTATATTACTAAACGAAAGTGAAACAATTCAGAGAGTCATTGAACAAAATATATCGGATCCGGCTACAATTAAAAAACCAGTTAAAAACCTATTGGAATAAATTTTTTGATTAAAAAACAAGGATTAGATTTGGTTTTAAGTTGTTCCTGAAAGTAACGTTAGATCGATTGTTATGAATAACGCATAATTATTTTTATTTATCATTGTCAGTTATTAATTGATTGAAAACAGAAAAAAAAATTTTTTTCTTGATTGTTTGTCTGACCTGTAACCTAATTACATCTCATCTCTTGTATGAAATGATTAAAAATTGTTTGTAACATTATTATTGCAGATTAAAAAAATTGTTCCTTAATCACTGCTAATCATGCATCGCTTCTCAGACAGAATGAGACGAAATTCGAATAAAGAACGCTATAGAGAGAACCACGAAATCAAAATTTTCAAACTTGTTGATTCTGACGATTCTTTGGGTACTCGGCATTAGCAGTGTTTAATCGAATATACAGTGTAGTGTAAAAATAAATTGATTAGATCAAACCAATATTATTGTAAATTGATCTTCGATGTTGAGAGCCTATTCGACTTTCCACTAGACAATCACCAAACTGGAAATTGTCATTTTGCCACTGTCATCTGTGGGCTGCTGAATTGATCAGTAGAGAGGTAGTAATTGTATCGCTCATATTTGGATTTGTAAGATTGCATTCAAACCTTTCCTCAGGATTAGCAGGTATTCCAAGGTCGCCTGTGCGCAGTTTGCGGCTGATTTCTTCTATCTGCAGTTGAACTGAAAACCAGAGGGTTAGAAGGGGCAGAAACCCCAACAGTTAGACATTGTCGACAAAATAATAACAAACATTACATTCTCTTTTTTTTTGTATATAATAATCTCATAATTTTCACTCTTTTTCATAAGGTATACTTTTCTCTTTCCTACTTTTTGTATACACTCTTATATCTCATCGTATACAATTTTATTTTCACCTTATACAGCTCAATTGCACCGTATACAATTTTTTCATTCTATTCTTTTCTCTGCCTTACCTTTTCAACAAACTTTTTCACAAATTTCAATATAAAAATAAAAATAAAATTGTTTACTGTAACTGCGTCTTCATACTTACACTATTCTATTTAATTTGACAAGGGGGGATAATCAAATGGAGCACACAAATAATAATGACGGTTGAGAAATGATAAACAATTAAAGCCTAAACTATGTCCTAAGTCGCGTTATCTTGATAAACATAGTTGTTTGTAAAAATTGATGCTTACACAAGTACGCCTTCTCTTGTTCCGCGGTGAGATTGGTCGGCAACACAGTAGGCATCCCCGGGATAAAAGTTTTATCGTGCTCGCTTCCGCCCCACCTGGTCTTTCGTCTCTTTCTGCGTTCTTCCTTGCTCTCTTTTTCGGTCTTGTTGTCACCTAAAAGAAGCAATATGATTATCATCGCCGTTCAGTTTTATCGACAGGCTAAAAAATTAAGTGAAAAAGCACGTACACATGTATTCACCATCGGGAGCGTCACGTTTTCGGGTTTGCGATCCATTGTTGGAGTTGACACCGTAAGGCGTGCCGTTGGCTATCGCCGCGGATACCGCTGCCGCAGCCGCTGCGGCTGCCGCGGCCGCTGCTGCCGCCGAGCTGGTTGGCGTTGAGTTCTGGGCATTTTGTAGGTAACTTGGATTCAGCAGCGACGTGAAGTTTCGTGACTGATTCATCGCGATGAGTCGCGTTTGCTCGGTCGCTGCACGCGCTCTTTTTTCGACTGTTCAGAAGCCGCGAGACAATCGGGTCTTGGAGTTCCTCTTCTTTTTTTTTAACACTGTGACGCACGCGAAGAAATGGCGGACACGACACCCAAGTCAACACCTAGTTGAACCATGCGTCGGAATAGAAAACACCGTCCACCGACTAACACGTCTACTTATAGCCAACTTCATGATGCTACCTAGTTACAAGTGTATAAAAGTCACTAGAAATGACGCGATCGCTATAATAGTGACCGACAGGTGACGCTGGACGTTTGTTAAGATGGCGCTGTAGTCAGATGTTTCTGGCGGGATTTTTGAAATCGTAAAGGTGGAAATGAATAAAAACTGGATTTACTTCAAAGAAAATCATTCAAAAATTTATTTCATTTGAATTAACAAAGAGTAGCGGTAACATTTGTGGTGAAGCCGTTGCTTTCAAGTCATAAGAGGTTTCGTCGCTTCTGCCTCGGTGATTAGTTTCTTTTTAGTAAACGTCAGGCGAATTCGAAAAAGTAAAGAAAAATGATAGATTAAGCAGATTTGATGTTTTTCGGCAGATTTTAGTTTCACAGTGCATCAACTAAGGCATCAAACCAAAGAGGCGGAATACGGATATTATTGCTTGCTGAATCTGTTGTTGTTTTATTAAAAAATTCTCCGTTACAATGTTCAAAAAATGAACAAAAGGTTGAGTTGATATGTAACAATCAATTTACTAATAAATTTAATGGTTAGATATGGATTAGTCGTTTTGTGTGACGTGTCACACTGGTTTGAATATTTCAAGTTACTTTTTTGTTCAATTATTTTACATCAAAAAACATTTTGATCATTACAGAAAAAAACTTAGTATCTTAATCTTAGAGAAGATTTATCTGTTGTTTTATTTAGCACCATAAATGAAAACGAAAGATGTAAAGAACATATTGTTTTCATGAACTGTTTGAGAGGAAAAAAAAATTTTGTTCCAGACAAATGAAAAAAGGAAAAATTCCAAAATGAATTGGAAAATGATGCGAATTCAGTTTGATGCCTTGATTCAAATCATACGTACACATACACACGCACACACAAAAAGACACACGCGCGCACACAATAATTAAAGCTATTGTTGTCTGAAAACAGACGAATGTGTATTTGAACGCCGCAGATCAATTAACAGCAACGATTTGTATTTCTGTCTATTCTTCGGTCGACTGTCACACGATCAGGAACATCCTGCTGTTCCTTGCCGTGAGTCTTCTCGAGTATTGCTTCTGCCAGTTCGTTGAATGCACGATCGATGTTGATGTTCGCCTTCGCGGAAGTCTCCATAAATCTGATTCCGTGTTCTCGTGCAATCTGCAAATTTCCACAAACCCTTGTAACTATTTTATCAATCAAACGTCGCAACTAATTATGAATGCAGTTCAAAAGAAAAGCAGTGATAACAATTTCGTAAGGTTATTAATTTCGAAAAAACAATAAGTAATAACATTGTTGGAATTTTTTCTTCTTTTGTGAAAAACTTATAATTGGGTAAATCAAGCTTCGTGGATAAAATTGTTGAATGATTCAAACAGCTTGAAAACAGTTATGCAACTGAGGAAAAAACAATTGTTGAAAGTCGATGTGTAAAATCAAAATTGACTCCAGTTGAACCGAACTAAGTGATGCGATGAATGAGGGCGAGGAATGGCGCTTGATGTCTACCAATGGCACTTTATACCTGAGGAACAACGTCGATCCGTCCAAGAAATGCCTGCTGTAAGAAATGCACCCAGACCTCGCCTCGTTCTATTACAATACTCAAAATCCCAGAATCATTTGAGCGAAATCAATTAAAATCAAGTTTTCAACAATTGCCGTTTGATTTCATTTCGTTTTACTGTTTGTCTGTTTGTACTTTGGTCAGGGTCGTAATTTGGGGAACTACTTACTGCCTCTCCTTTTTCTGTAGGAACACATCGTTTGTCTTCCATGTCACTTTTGTTTCCTACAATCATTTTTTCCACGTCTTCGTTTGCGTGCTGAAAGAAATTGAAAACAATGTTATTACTCGTCTTTTTATTAATTAAATTCTGTTACGACATCTTTTTACTTACTTCATCTATGTTTCTTAACCATTTGACTATATTCTCAAACGTCTTCTCGTTAGTTATATCGTAAACTAGGATAATGCCCATGGCACCTCTATAGTAAGAAGTAGTGATGGTGTGAAATCTTTCTTGGCCTGCGGTATCCCTGAAAAATTAATGACCAAAAATTTGTTATCAGTATAATTAAAGATAACTTTTTTATATTCACATCTATTTAAAAATTATACAATTTAATTCAGTAAAAAATTGAGATTAGAAAATTGAAATTAAATAAAGAGTCAAATTTCAAGCACCGTTATTTACGTCACCAAATTACTTTATTAAAACTATTGAAACAATGCCAACTTCTGATTGATATTTAATTGAACGGAATTTAAACTGGACTCTAATAAACATTGAAACACATTAACAACATTTGATTAGTAACAAACATGTTGATTACAATAAGAACTTCATTTTTACCAGAACAACAAGAAAATGAAAACGGTTCAAAGCTCACAGATCATATCGGGAAATAGTTAATAAATCAAGAATGCTCACCATATTTGGAGTTTGATTTTTTTGCCTCTTAATTCTACGGTTTTTATTTTGAAGTCAATTCCTGAAATCAAAGCAGGTCTTGATTAATTAAAATTAATCGCTGGTTTGGCTCAACTTTTTTGGTTGAAAATATAAGAATTAAAAAAAAAGAAGGAAAAAAATTAAATAAAAAATGTTGTAACAAAAATTACAATGAAATTGCAGCATTATTGAGTTGATGATTAATAACTACGTCGACTAAGTGAGTTCAAAGATTAAGTTAAAAGAGGATTCTATTTTGGTGTCTATTTACCTATGGTTGAGATGAACGTTGTCGAAAAGGCGTCATCAGAGAACCGGAATAATATGCACGTCTTACCAACACCGGAATCGCCGATCAACAGCAGTTTGAAAAGAAGATCATATGTTTTCTTGGCCATTGTTCTCGGCTTCGACTTTTTATCTTCTCAGTGCTTGTGAAGGCAAAATTGAACGGCTGATAAAAAAGCTAAGTTGCGGAGATAGTAATTGAAAAAGTAACTATCAAACTTTCGTCTGTGGTAAAGTGCTCTGCACTGCGCAGTCAATTGGCGATTGACTTTGGTATTTTCAGACGAGCGATCGGCTTTGCAACAACCCCAAAATCTTCCGATAACGAATAGATGGATGACTCAAGAATAGCACACACAATAATATCTTGATTGTTCACTCTCTCAAAGCGAGCACTATAAATAGTCGCGCATTCATACTCCTACCAACTTAAGCATCATGTGAACTCGCCTTAAGACTCATTTTCAACGAAATTTTTCAAACGCAAAAATTAGAAACATTAAAATTAAAATATTGTTTCACAATTTGTTTATAAAAGTTGTGTGTAAAATTAAAACTACTTTTACTGTATAAGTTTGGAATATTCTTTTTATTAATGTTACAATTTGTTGTAATAGCTTAAGCCTCGTTTACAAATAACCATTTTTTGGAGCACTTGACATGTCAAAGTACAGGTTAGGTTCGGACCTCCTCCGTACTTGAGAACTGTTGAGAACAACAGAAAAAGTATCAACAAAAAAATGAGACTGAACAGAAGTTGATGACAACTTGTGATAGAAGAAGAAAAGTCTTATAGTTTGACAACTGGTAAAGAGATATAACAAAAAATATTCTATTGGAACTGTAACAATTGGATTTGATTTATCATGAATATTTTACCAAAAAAACGGTAAGTTGATAAATGTAACCGAAAAATTGTTTGTTAATCGAAAATCATTTTGTTTACAATTTTTTATTTACGTGTTATTGGCACATGTTTTAGATGGCATGTGAGGACTAAGGATAACATCGCTCGAGTACGTCGAGATGAGGCAAAAGCTGCAGAGGAAGAGAAAGATAAGCAACTCCGAATTCAAAAAGCTGTAATTATCATTAACCTGATAGGTTATGTTATTTTTGAATAAACAGATGTTAACATTTTGATTTCAATTTTTAGGAGACTGAAGCCCGGATTGATTTTCTAAGAAACAAAGCCAGACAAAATTACGATGGTCGGGAAGAAACGACAGAATCTTCAGAAAAAAGTCCGAAGTTGGAACATGTAAATTTCTTCAGCGAGCTTGAAGAAAAGGGAACCAGCGTTGCTGTGAAGAAGACAAATAAAGAACACGACAAGGAATTGAAGGAGGAAAAAGAAAAGTATGAGAAGCAGATAGGATATTTAACTTACTTGGGACAGGACACGAACGAGGCGACAGGAAATGTCAGTTGGTACAATGAGATGCCAAAACGTCTGACGGATCAGGATACTCAGATTGAGATTCAGCTTGACAGGAAAAAAGTTCATGATCCGTTGTATCTGGTACAAAAATGCTTACCAAAGCACGACAAATCGTCAACAAAAGAAACGAAGATTAAAAAAAGGAAGGATGATAGTAGCAGAAAAAAGGATGATCATTTGCATCAGATATTGCACAAAAAGAACAAAAAGTCGAAGAAGAAAAATAAAGACAAGGAAAAACTTAAGAGTAAGATTGATATCAATAAATTGAGGGAGGAGCGTTTGTTACGGGAACAAGCTGAAAGTTTGAGGACACAAAAGTTGTTGGCTCAGCTGCGCGGAGAAACGATACCCGTTCCTAAAGAAGAACCGCAGCCAACTATCTATCAAAAATATAACAATCAATTTTTCCCGGAATTGGCTAGACAAAATCAAATACGACACAAATGAATATATTTTATTTAATTTTGTACAAATTTATCAACAGTTGTAAGATCAACTGGGGTACAGGTGACATGGAGTAAAATATGACACTCCGAATTTAAAATTAAAAGCTTGAGTATTCATTAAAAAGGAAGACTTTTGAGATAAAGAAAAGTTATTTAAATTGTCACAATTACCCCAATTGAACTAACACGAATGAAACTATATAATTACTAATTTGTTAAATCTGTAAAAACGTTTCTGAACCAGTTTTATTTTTGAAGCTGAATAAAAAATGAGTTTTCGATCGAATGTTTATATCATAAACTATTTCTGCTTCAACTTTTATTTTTTCAATTTTTCCTATTCAAGTCGAATGCACTTAGTTATTTATTGGTATTATCCAAGTTTTAAACAGTTTGAACTTAAACTTTTTGAGTTGGATCAATATTTTGAACAAAATAATGTTGCGCGCACGTTGAAAGTTAGTTCGCGGGCAAAATCAAAGAGGTCGCATCCACGGGATGCGTCATCCCAACATACCCAACCCAACCAGCTGTCAATCATCGATTGTTAAGAGTTGTAATACACTATATTTTACAAGCAAACACTTGAGTTTCTGTCAAAACTCAACGAGACACCACTGGATTACAGTCGCTGCTCATTGCAATTAATTTCTAACAATGGTATGATCTAGGCTTTAGATCCAGCGCACTCGCACTTATTGTTAATATTCCGCACAACACTCCAGTCATCCAGAGTTAAGAGAAACGTTAACACTAACAAACAAATTCGTTTTGGTAATGTTTACATAATGATTCAAGATCGATAACTCTCAATCACATCGAGGCACCTTGCAACAGTTGTCCCTGTCACATTGTTGTTTGTCGAATGTTTAGAATGCCTCTTTTTTTTATTGATTTGACATTGCTTTTTTTCGACTTTAACATTCAATTCAATTGACCTCGCACTGACGATTTCGCACTTGACAGATTAATTCAGGTACTCGTGCAAATCAAACTTCCACGGTTGTGTATCAAATTTTTCTCATTTCCAATGTTTCTATAAATGTCTGCTAAACGAGTGTGTACATTTGCTGATTCGACTTTCTTCTTTTTGTCGTAGCCTCAGTCAAATAGCAATGAGGCAAACATCTCAGAGGCTGCTGTGTCTGGTCTGACCGTGGCTTTACCTGATGAGAACAGGGATGTTGGATATTCTGGCGCAGTAGCTATTCAAATGTCACCCACAATGAGTTCTGTTAGTAAAACAAGTAATCAAAATAATACTGCATTTCAAACACCAAATTTAATAACAAATACAAAATAAATCTGTCAAAATTTTTTAAAATTAGTTTTAAGTTGAGTAAATTTAATTGAAATGATACCATTAATGAATTAAATTTCAGCTTGATTCAGAAATACCGCCACCAAAAGCAGACTTTTCTGCACCGCCACCTTATGAAGTTGCTACAAAATTACCAAGTTATGAAGAAGTTCAGAGAGAAAAAACCCTCCAGGGAGAACCCATGCCAATTCCACAATCGCAATTACATCTGGTACGGTGTTGTTGTTTTTGCTTTGTTTTTAGTACGGTTGCAAATTCCTCATGATTTTCTACTTGTTTTTTAGCCTGGCAATATGAGGACAGGTCAACCGCCACTGACAATATTGGCTATTGATACTGACGGAGTTGAAGGTGATTCTGAAAGCCGAATGCTCGGTACAGATTTCATGTTCTTCACAGGATTTTTAGGTAACGATTGAATCAAACACAAATTTCAGGTAAAAAATTATATATGGTTCCATAAATCGTACATGATTTATGGATGTAATGGATATAAATGTACTATTTATAGGACATATATGGTCCGTTTATGGGCACGTATAATTCCAAATATTTAGCTTGATATATAATTGAATACAGGTATCCCTCGTACAACGCATTTATTAGTGAAAATCATAGTTTTAATTTTTATTAATTTAAAGAACAATATATTATTATATTATTTTAACAGTATTTAACATTTTATTAAACAATAAAATCATCTATTAAAATTTTTATCAACAATCATATAATAAAATCAAAATTTAACACAGCAGTTACTTTAAAATTAAGATTATGCTTCTAAATTACGACGCTTATTCGGAGGCGAACCTGCAGAATCTTTTGTGAAAAAAAAAGTCAGTCACCTTTTTTTGTTTCCTTTTAAGTTCTAATGATTTTTCACTTTCTTTATATGGCATCAAACAGTTTCGAAGGTCTGCGACAAACTTTTCACTTCTTTCAGACAAAGAATCTGCTTTTAAAAAATGATCACTAAGCTGTTCCGCTAGATGAAAGCCTTCTCTTAATGAACTGAAAACGGATGTTTTTTTATAACGCGATTTTTGAATCGCGTTATACAAGTACCGCGTTGTAGGGGGGGATACCTGTATACAGATTAAAAAATGGCTTTATATATGAAGTCATATGTAAAATTTATGGTCATATTTAAATAATATGTTCCATAAATGTTTGGAATTGATCGGCCGTAAACGAGGCCATATAAATTTTTATTTGAAACATTGAATGAATAAAAAAAAGTAACAAGAAAATGTTTTAAACAGAAAGAAATGTTTCAAATGATGAATTGAAATTGTTTCAGTCGCTTTTCTGTTCAACTGGATTGGATTTCTATTACTAATGTGTTTCTGTCACACTATTGCATCGCGATATGGAGCGCTCGCAGGTTTTGGACTTTCATTAACCAAATGGACTTTAATTCTCAAACATTCCACCGAGTTATCCTCGCGTGAAAACACATGGCCTTGGTGGGTCATCATGGCCTTTGGTAAATAATTTTGTCCTCTCTGCGACTAATTTTTTTTATCAGTATTATTAAGGTTTTAAAAATTTTAATGAATTTATATCAATTTGGTGTTTTTTTGTTTTAGGTGTACTGATATGCGTTCGTGCCATTATTCAATATTTAAATATAAAACGCGGGTGGAGATTATTGTCAGGTAGCGCTCAAGAACGTCTGTTGTTTTTTACTGAAAAAAATTGACTATGATTCAAAAAGAATCAATACTTTCAAAGACCGTTATCCTTTCAATCCTATTACAAAAACAGAGAAGACAATTTTACGTTCGTTAAAACATTTATGTTGTTTTTTAAATACGTGATTCAAAATGTACTGACGATGAATCATTTTCGAAACCCTTCAAATTTTCATGTTGTAGGCCGGGATGATTGCTTTTTGTAAATTGATAATCATGTCCAAGCTTGAGACAGAAATTCAGAAATTTTTTTTTTTTTTTTTTTTTTTGAATGCTGTTGTATTTTAGATTCGTTATTTATGTTATTATATCATGTATTCCAATGTACAGAACTGTAGTTGTATATTGTTGTAATCACAAGTTAGAAAGATACACACGAACGGGTGCTATTTAAATATACAATTGACATTTGTATTATTCCAATCTAAAAGGAAAAAGAAACTTGAAAAATAATGTCAAGCAACATTTGAGAGTGTAAATTGGAACTTTTGTTTGTGAGTTGCTATGGACGCCCGAATTATTATCTGCGTTATGAATTGTTTATTATTGTTTGTACATTACGTGTGTATATCAGGTTAAATCGGGTTACATCGTCTGAATTGTTTATTTTATAAGTAATAATTATTGATAGAAGCTGAAAGGTAAAGAGAAAATAAACAGAACATGAACAAATTGAATTGATTGTGAGTAGTTCGAAATCGAGATAAAAAGATTGTAGCAAAAACTGCTTGACATATTTCGTGCAATTGAATGTGCGTGTATGAACGTTGAGATCATACATTTTTGTAAAAAAAATTTAATTTAAGTTTGTAATTAATCAAGTTCCAAGTACAAGTAGCACATGCAATACAAAACATGAAAGATGGACAAATTTAATTGACAAGACCACCAACACTATGTATCAGTGCTGTTTTGCAACACTGTTTCATGCATTTTAAGTTTACAATGTGTATTATTATCCTCCACGTGCAAAGCTTTTTTTGGGTTTAACCGTAAATTATTTATAGAATGTAACATTGTATCAATTCATAAAAAATAAAAATGAAATACCAAAGTCGTTGAATTAATCACATCTCAGTATACAATTTTATTCTCATCTGTATGTTAAAAATATAAAAATAATCACTATATCATAGTTAGGCAACGGTTAAAAATTCGTCGTATAAAATTTTGGTAATGAAACATGAAACATTCGAAGCGTATACGAAGAAAAAAATTGTATCAAAATTTATATGAGTATACGAGGAACAAATCTAGAACTCAAAAAAAATTGAAACTTATAGCAAATTTTGATGAATGAGCATGAAAAATAATTAATTAGTGATCTTTTATGCTCAGCAAAATTTGCTTTAAGTTTCAATAAATTTTTACGAATGTTGGATTTGTCCTTCGTATACTTTACGATTTTCATTTGAGAAATGTAATATTTGATAGAATCTTTTCTCGGTGTAAGTTTGGCCAGCCAGTTGAGTTGCTGTCACTTAAACATTCTCCTAAAAGTTGCTTTCTCAACTGCCAAATAACTTTGCATCTTCTGTTTGACTTTGTCGATTTCGTGAATGATTTCCTTGTTGTTCGGGCACAAGTGATTAGCGCGCTTGAAATCGGCGAGTCCAAGTTGGTACTCGTTCAACCCCATGTGCGCTTGGCCTCGTCGAAAAAGTGCTTTGTAATTCGATGGGTCCAATGTTAAAATCTAAAACAATATTTTTTATCAACACCATTACTTCATTACTTTGAAAATCAATTTATCAACCTTCTTACTTCGTTGCAAAGATCAAGAGCTTCTCTGTGTTTCCCATCTTTCAATTTCACAGCCGCCAAGTTGGACAAGATAGCAACATTAACTTCCTTTTTCAGCGTCTCATCTATCGTGTCTGACATCTTCTGGTCCATCATCCAATGATAATATCTCAGTGCCTTATCGTACTTTCTTCGAGCATCCAAATAATTTTTACTCATAAAGTACTTGTTACCGGAATCTTTGATCTTTTTTATCACTGACAAAATGTATTCATACTGAAATTGAACGTCCCATTATTCTCATCGTCAAAATCAATATCAACATGTCAGTTACAGTTGTTCATTTGTATCATTCTCTCATTACCGTATAATTTTTTTCTTTCAATGAATCTTCCCAGTCTTCGGGCCAAGGTGGAAAAACATCTTCAGAGCCGTCGTTTTCTGCTATTCCCCAGTCTTCGTCTCTCTTTAGCTCGCCGCAGTTCGTTATTTCAAGCCTCTAAAAAAGTTAGCATACATTCAGTAATTTATCTTTTTACAAAAAAAATAACATTGAAATTTGGAAAAAATCATAGATTACTTGTAGTGGTTTGTCGTTGAGGGATTGTACTTTGTTAAGTTCTTGCACAGCACCCATCCCTTTAATTACTTTGCCAAATACTACATTGGTGTTATCTAAATGAGAACAAGGTACAGTTGTAATAATGAACTGAGAGCTATTACTGTTCGGCTGTCCGGCATTTACCATGCTCAACAGTCCTCCTGTGCTATGACGTATGCTAAAATTTTCATCTTCAAATGTTGGACCATAAATACTCTCGCCTCCACTACCGTCGAAGTTTATAATGTCACCACCTTGTATCATAAATCGTGGAATAACTGAAACAAATAAAAATTCAAATAAATATATTTAACACTTGTTTTGAAATAACCTACATAGACAAAAATACATTTCAAAATATATTTTACATATATTTTTTATAGTTACAATATAGTATATAATCTACATATAAATCATTTACAAATTATATGTAAAGCGGCATTATGAAATATAAAATAAATCTTATCGAAAAAATATATTATATTTATATGGAAAATATCGAATTCAAATATATTTACACTTATATTTTTGTTTCTCTGCGGAAAGTAAGAACAACAAAATTCTTTTTATTCATCCTTTCATACCTTTGTGAAATATCGATCCCTTGTAGCATAATTTCTTCCCTTTCTTTCCTATTCCCTTTTCGCCGGTACATAGAGCCCGAAAATTTTCTACGGTTTTTGGAACGATGGTTTTGAACAGTTCAATAACTACTCTCCCAACTGTAAATTAAAGACAAAGATGAAATATTTCTTTTTTGTTTCAGTTTTGTGAAAAATCTTGTCAATTTTCAGTCAAAATTGACCCGTTTAATTATTCGATATAACCTCTTATTCGCAACTTACCTTTTTCTTTGCCGATAGCGACGTCTAAAAAAACTATCGGATTTTCTTCGCTGTCTGTTTCAGGTTGCTCTTCCAGTTGACGGTTCATGTTTTTTTTATGTTTATTTTTTTCAAATAATAAAACAACAGTTATCGTAAATCAATATAACAATGATGTGCAGGTGTATACCTATATGTAGATGTAGAAATTATGTAGAGAAACGTCGCAAAAGCGCGACATCTTCTGAACAGTTTTGCGATTCGAGAAGTTATGTTTTCAGAATTTGTAAAAATTTTTGTCAATTTTTCTTTTTATTTTACTGAACAAAATTTGTGAATGAGATAAACAATGTCAAAAGTTGAATAAAAAATTGTTTCAAATGAAAAAAAATTCACAGGTCCCACCGAGATTTGAACTCGGATCGCTGGATTCAGAGTCCAGAGTGCTAACCATTACACCATGGGACCTTGACGAGATCAACTGACTAGTGTATCGTCTATAACAACGCGAATTTTTTCGTAGAAAATTCGACACTGATGCGTCATAAAATACGGTTTTTTTTAGATAAAATTATAATTATTTAGGTGGGACTGTCGG
>JAAMPD010001197.1:0-28139 GCA_025266255.1 Trissolcus basalis | reverse complement strand
GTCTTTTGTTCTTTTTTTTTTTTNTTTTTTTTTTTTTTTTTGATTCAGCAGGATTGTTTCCAGTGTCTCGAGTGAGTACGTTAAAAGTCAGAATTTTTTAGTTGGTGTAAACGAATGGTTTTTATATTGTCAAACAAAATACACCCACTTATTTTTGATATTTTTTTTATTACTCTTATGATTTTTTACGAATTGTATAATCACTGAACAAGTATAATTTTTGTACAAATGAAAAAACATTACGTATTAAATGATTTGAATGTGGTATCCTTTTTTCAAGTTTCGTGCTACTGTAACTATTGCCATTTTTATTAAATTTTTTTTTTCGAATGATTTTCCAGCATTAGTTAAGAAGCATCGCAGAACTGTAGGACAGAACTGAAAAAAAAAATGTAAATGTCTTTGCGCCACCAAGTTACTTTCAACAGGAAAGCCAAATTAATGACATAAGGACACTTGCGGTGAGATGAGTTTTTTTTTTTATAACCAATTACCTGACTTCAACTAGACTTTTTAAGAAACATTTCGTATATACGTATAAACGAAATAGTATTATTCCTGAATCGAATGTAATTATAATTAGTGAATAAACGCCCGAAAGTTTCGACGCCGGCTTCAAATGTTTGTTCATTGTTACCCCGCCATTGTATTGTATCATAACTTTATGTCAGCAGCATCCCATTTAGCAGTAAGATTTTTTTTGTATTAATGAAATAAATCTTCAACTGTTTCAGACCAAACGTGGTTCTACAAAACTCCGAAAATCGAACATCAAGAATTGTCGTCGTCCGATGAAGAAAGATGTACAACCAATTTCTACAAATTTTCGAAAATCAAATTGCAAACGTTCACCAACTCTTCTGAAGACAACACCGCTACCACTTCAACGGTGAATGTTAAATGCTTCGCCTGTCCTGATTGCGGCAAGGTGTATGCTGTGCACAGATCGCTATGGCGTCACCGCAAGTTTGAATGCGTCAACTCGATGCCGAACTTCGTGTGCGACCTCTGCGATTACGAAAGTCCACACAAATGGTGTATCGACAACCACAGGAAAAAACATCATAGTGGACAAAAAGAGATGTGAAACCACACGAACATTATTTTTTAATCGTGAACTTGATTCTAACAGACAATTTTTTAATGTGATATGGAAAAATTTTATTTCTTCATTGTTGATGTAATTCATTATGTCAACTATATAATAAGTACTGTAATCTGAGACGTTGAGAATTCAAAGAACTGAACAATTTAATTTGAGACTACTCGCAGATTCGATTGCGATTGAGATCTAAGATGGCGGCTGGCACCGACAACATGGCGGCTAACTGTCGAGCAGTGTCAGTTCCCGTACAATTTTCGTTAAGATACTTGTATGTAACAATTTTTGTACATTTCTCGCATCGTTATTAATTAAACGGAAATATATCTACGCTCTGCCATGTATGAACAATTTATTTATTTCATTCTTTTCATCCATTTGTCATTTTTGTAATGTCTGCCAAGTCTCATTTCAGATTCTCATTGAAACTTCTTTTTTCTTCTACTAATCAACTGTCAAATGTGTTTCAGGTATTCAAATTAAAGAGGAGCTGCTGGCAATTGACGATTCGATGGATTGGGATTTCAAATTGGAATTGGAAGACGATGGTGTTATGGAAACCAAGATCAAAACTGAAGATACAACTCAAGATTGCGAATACAATCTTGAACTGGATGTCAACCCGGAAATTCCCGAAGTAGAACTCGAGGATCCGATAAGAAACGAAAACGATACAATTAAAGAAACCTGGGTGAATGGTAAGTTCGTTTGCGTGGACTGCGGGATGTCTTTCATGTGGCACTCGTCCTTGGAACGACACCGTCGGACAAAATGTGTCAAAAGAAAAATCACGATACCGAAAAGGCGCGGTCGACCGATCAAAAGATGAAAATAGTTTTGTAAGAATGATTTAGATTATGTCAACAACAATGGATCAATATACATTTGTTTTCATTAACATCACGTTAGTGTTGATTATTTCACCCTAACCTCAAAAATCAAAACACCTCTGATTCGCAAATAATGTAACGACTTCTGTTTTCAGATCCAGCACTCAAGAAACAATGAAGAGTAGATTATTGGGAACTGACATTTGTCAATGCGCCATCTGGATTTATCCGCAAAACCACTCGGTTAAAAAAAAACAAACAAACAAACACTTATTTGACATCTGACTTGATTTTTTAACATTTGAAAAAGTTCACACTAAAACCTATTTTTTGCATAGGTTTAAAGGTGAGTTTTCGTGAGGGGTCCGCCATTTTGTCGAGAGCCCCGCCGCCATGTCAGATCCCAATAAGTGTTTCGGGGTTTTCACAGCGCCCTTTTGTCGAGCATTTGAGTTTGTTAGACGGCTTGTAGTTGAGTCTTTTCAGTAGAAAATCGCGTGCTTTTTAACTTTTGTTTAATTTCCAGTGTGAATTGATGATTATTTTTGAATTTTTTGACAACTTCTTTTGTTCCTTCTTAAGTTGATATTTTTGTTTCTATAATAATAACAACAATCACGATTGTCATCGACCCTTGACGATTAATCTTAGGTTTTGATTTTTGCTTTCAGCGTACCGTAAGATGTACATGGGCGAGCAAATGCTTGGCTATACGTGCACTAAATGCAGTAAGTTCTACAAAATGTGGAGCAACTATTTGAAGCACAAGTGCGAGCCGCCGCAGTTCAAGTGTTCCTTGTGCCCGTTCGCCGCATTTAAAGCGTTCATCCTGCATGCACACCAAGCCGAGCAACACTTCAAAGTATCGTCGCCGAACAATTGAGACCACCGACTGATCCACGCGTCCGGATTCGACGCGAACCCACAAACTCTCCAATCGTCACATTCTCAGATGTAACCAAGTCATTTTTTAAATTCAAACCTCCCGCCAAAATTTGTCGGACAAGCATAAACTAAACAAATCGGCCAGCCATGCTCTGTCAGTTGCATCTTCGTGATTCGACAATGGAGATTTGTGTCCGGTAGTCCGCGGAGAGAGCCAACCCAGATCCACAGTTCCTATAACATTGTACATGTTACAAAAGCTCAATCTCATATTCCTTGAGGCAAACCAACGCCGCGGACAACCTGCTAACTTCGTTTCTATGTCACATGTATTTTTTTTTAGTTTACGAAAATGCCTTATTAGACAAGTGTCTTCGTACGGGTGCTTCAATGTAAGTATCTCACGTGATCAAAATTGATGATCGACTTCGTTAAATTTGGACATTTTCATTTTCTGTGATAACAATTGTGATTTGACTTGCTATTTATTTTGAAAACAGTTTAGTTTGTGATATTTCCACTGAAGCACTTGGTATAGATTTTAAGAAATATAATCTAGTGAAAGGTGTTCAGTTATTCGTTCCTGAATAATGGCCATCTATTGGAGAGAGTTAGAACCGACATTACGATCCTAGACCCAATCTCCAAATTCCATCATTATTTTATTACAAAATTCTGCCGCCAGTATTGGCAATCCTGTCAAACGCGAACCGATGGAATTTTTGTAATCATTTTTAAGAGGTTTTTGAAGCCCTCAAAGAACATTGTTTATTTTGGTCAAATTCGGCCGTAATTACTACTATTTTTCCAAAGATGATGAACGAACGACACCAGTTTGATCTTGAAAAAGGGCTTTGGAAGCTTAACAAATGAAGCTTGTCGAAGTCTCAACTATATCCTACAAATACTTTGGTTACTCGTAAAACGTGTATTGTCAGTACTCTATTTTTCAATTGCAGTTATACGTATGTTAATAAGAGTGCGTTCGCTATGTTTTTTTTCTTCTGACTAGCACACCTACGACTTCATATGCTTTGTTCTTGCGTGTATCAACGCGTGTTTCTTGTATACCTTTGTTTCCAAACCAAATGGGGACTCTGAATTGAGCCCTACTTTTATTATCTAGTATTTCTATAATCATGTATTTTCATAATATTAATAAAATGATGAAAGACAATTTATTGCCAACCGAAAGTTCACAATCATACCTTTTTTTTTAAGCTTGAAGTAAGTATTTCTTCAAAAACAAAAACTTCAGAATTAACATTCATTGTTATTAATTGTTCTCTCATCTGTTACAGGTGGAGCCACAGGTACCCAACATAATATTCCAGCAACATTTTATATTATTAATAAGTGCGAGGAAAATGTTTATTTTCATTTTTTACCTTGTAGTTCAACATTAGGATTTTTTAGGGTTTGACTGTATGGTCAAATTGAAGTTAGCGCAATTTTTGACCGCAATTCGAACAATTTGAATCCATTGGCTGAAGTTTTAGCATCCATCTTTGCGTTTACAGCGCCACCACCGAAATTTTTGGTTAACCCTTGATGCATCTTAACCTCAAAGAAGCTTGACGTTTCAAGGCACGTGTTCATGAATGAGTGGGGATTGTGCAGGGCCGTATGCGATTGTAGGGGTAACCCTAATAAACAAATACACCGGCCTGGCAAAGCGCCTTTGTTGTTTTACTTGTCGGGGCACTGGGCGAGTCACGGACCTCGAGTCACGTGATCCCGACGACGCCATCTTATTGGTCGCACGCACACAGTCAAGCAAAAATTACAACGATATTCTTTTTGTGCTTAGGATGCATCAAGGGTTAAAAATTGAATGTTCAATGTGTTCACTGTTGTTACTCTTGCGATTGCACTAACAAAACAGGACCGCAATGTTGATGCTAAATAACAATCTTCATTGTTTTCAGGTCTGGGCCGGAACCTTGTTTGTCACAAGTGCGGCAACTCGTACATGTACTACAGCTCTTTAGTAAGGCACGTTAGGGAGGAATGCGGTCAGGCGCCAAAGTACCAATGTCCATATTGTCCGAAACGAAGTAAACTGCATTGCAATTTGTTGAAACACGTGAGGAAAAGACACTCCGCCATTATATAACTGGAACATGTTATGTCTACTACTGTTATCAAATTTGAATAAAATTTTATATTTGTAATTATACTGTAGTCGACGGTTTGAAAAAAAAGCAAACAAAAAGAGAAGCGAAATAAACGTTTCCCATTAAGTTGGGTTTGTATTTTCATTCAAAACTTATCTGCACCTCTGTCGTTTTTTGAATGTTGTACCCAAGGATGTTGAAAACAATTTCCCCAAGTTATCTCTCAGTCGATGGGCGTTTCTGACATTGACACCGGTATTTCTTTTTGCAGAATGGAATACGTGCCTCGCCTGCTCCAAGTCGTACAAGTGGAAAAAGTCACTGCATCGACACATACGGGAGAACCAGGGGTGCTGGCCCGTGTTGCTCAGTTCAGGCAACGGCGAATTCATCCGACAAATACAGTACAAAATGCTCTATGGCGCCAACAACTGAGCCTTCGATTAAACAAAAGTCTGCGAATTTGTATATTATTAAAAAAACAATACTGTCAAAGTTGAAAATTAATAAATTAATTAATAGTTTTGTACAACCCGTTTCTCGCCTTTCAAAAAAAAAAAAAAAAAAAAATCCAAGATTCTAAAGCACGTTTCTCATCAACAGGACTTCGACCAATCCGGGTAAAAAATGCATTTTTACTTTGTCCGTAGCTTTTTTATAACACCTTCCCATTCTTTTACAGTTCTACGGATGTGTGTGTGGACCAATGTGCAAAATCTTCCCTCTTATTCGATTAGAGTGAAGTGGCTGTAGTAGTACGCGATGTCTATTGGCTTTTGCACATTTGAAGTTATGTGGGATCGCTCGTGATTGACGGCGATAGGTTAAAGATTCAACCTCTGATTAAAGATTCCTTTTTGTCACCACTGACGACTTTTTCTTTTCTGTTCGTTTTGTTTCAATCCATCTTTTACATCTAAAAGATGTCGCTGCGATCACCGAAATACAGAATAGAGAGTTTATACACGGTGACAAGTTAGGAAAAGCCACTTCGCCAAACGTGGAAGAGCTGCCACACTTAGATTAGATGAGAACGGTTAGAGAAGAGTTACCGGGACAAGAAAAAAAAATCCTAACCGTTCTTCTCTAATTTTTGGAAGCAGCTTCACGCCAGGGGAGTTGGCAACCGTAACTTCGGTCCGTGTATTCAACTTTTACCCTCTCATTGGTACCGCTATGAACGTGGTCCTTATACAACAAAGATAACCGAGTGACATTTTCGAAGAAAGCGACAGTAGAAAAAGCGGTAGCAATGGAGAGTTAAGTTTGGTCGTTTCATTTGACTGTTGATGCTGTTTTTGGACTTAGAGATTGATCGTTGAAATTCACTCACTGATACAGTTTCACTCTTCTTGCAGGTTACGGCACATTCAAAACGATGAAGAAGAGGTACCCCTGCGAGAGGTGTCACAAGGTTTACTCCAACTCGTCTTCGCTCTACCGACATCTCAAGCTGGAATGCGGGATGCCTCCGCAGTTCCACTGTCCCTACTGTCCGTTTAGTACAAAACGAAAGTTCAACCTGGACTATCACATCTCGCACAAGCACCGGAATCAAAACGAAAGGACGCGCTATGATAATTACGCCTACCAAAATTGGAAATACGAAACTAAGAACTGATCTTACAAATAGGCTTGTGTTATGTTAAGTTATGTTAAGAGAATTCCTCGATCTTGAGTAATCCTTCTAAAGAAGTGTATAAGTTATATAGGTGCAACAGAGATGGCTTTAATGATACTTTCACAAGTGTAAGAACGCCAACATTTTCTAATTTTGAAAATTGGTTATACTATACAACATTCTGAGAACATCAGACGTATAGAACTTTTAGTAAGTCAGACATACTAAAGATTAAGTTTGCCTGAAATAGGAGTTTTACAAGTTAAGAAAAATTGATAGAAGTGCCAATGATGGAGATCGCTTAAATAAAGGGCTAAAGACATGGATTATTTATTGATTGTTGGTATCAGCAAAACTGTTAATAAATATTTTACATATGTTCTAACTGGAGCGCTAAGAAATCCAATTTGCAAAATTAGAAACGATAAATTTCTTACTACATTCAAATAAGGATGTGTAAGAAATTAATGTGTGGTATTTTTTGAACATTCCTAACCAAGTTTGAAATGGAAACATTTCTGGGCATTGTTAACACGGATGACTTTTATAATAACATTTTTTAGTCTTTGTTTTATTTGTGTGTACTTTTTGTATGTTGATTATTGTCTGAGTTAAGTTGAACTCAACTTGTGTAAATATCTGTTTGTGACAAGGGTATCCAAATCCAACCTCCAATCAGTGATTTGACTTGTCATGTGATTTGGATATCCTTGGTATACAATTTTGAACTGTGATTGTCAATGGCGATTTTAAATGTTAGTATATATATTGCATCTATTTATTTGTCTTCGGATGTTTATTTGCACGTCCTTGATGCAGGGTCAATTGTACAAACTTTCAATTAGATTTAATTTTTATGAATCAGTAGCAACAATAGCACCCTCTAACAATAGAAATTGGAATTTTTATTAGACATAGTTTACCACAAATCAAATTCAAAGGGTGAACAAAAATTTATTTGTAACAAATTCTTGGTCTTTAGGATTAATTTTAAAAAATTGTGTTTTTTCAAGAGGCATTTTTTGATGTTCACAGTTAAGAAGCTAGCTACGGGTGATTTAATGTAATTGTAGATAAATGTATAGAATACTGCATTCTTGTCCGATTTATTACTAAGTTGTCCATTATGCAGCAGTCAAAAGCAAAACTAAATTCTTCAAAGAGTCAAAGTAGTTTTAACCTTTATATTTTACAAACAACTCGAAACCAAAGTACAACCAGAATTTTTTTCTTACTGCCATCTTAAGCTATACGATTATTGACTGCTGCAAAATTTTCAGAACTGAAATAAAAGCGTTCTTTCATATTTTCTTTCAATACCCTGCGGGTCAGTTGGTTTACCTGTTGACACTTGACCTACGCACTTTGTGTCAAATTCGTCAGTAACGACATTGAAACCAAAATCAAAAGGCAAATTATTGTAATTCATGTATAACGAAAAATGTTTCATATTCCAAACAAACTTGTAAGAAAATGATGCGTAGTACAAAAGAAAATGTATTCGTTTTGATATGTACTTTCGGATGAAAAAAAAGTGAATAAATTCCAAGTCGATGACAGTCGACGATTACAAACATTTCGATCGTCTGGTAGATACAGCTTTTGTTTACATTTTTAAGGACATCCTAACAGGGTTTCCAAGAAAAGGGTTTCAATTGAAGAATAATTAGACCAGTTACTGATACAAAACTTTTTGTTTCAGGTCGTCAAAGAGGTGTACAAGAACCAGGAATTTGAGTCCAAAAGCCGGAAGTGACTTTTCCACCGATTAACGAATACCAATTGTTGTTTACCAAGTGAATCGTTCAAAATACATGTTTCTAAATTGTTGTGTCGTTATTTATGAAAGACGAGTAAAAGCTCGTACAAAAAAAAAAAAAAAAACAAAACAAAAATCCCGTCACATAGACGATAGTAATGGTGTGGTGTGTACAAAGGTTGTCACCGTGACATGCTTCTGGGGGTCTTTCGGGTGTGGAAGCTGGCACAAACACGTTCTATTTACAATTCTATCTCTATAATCATTAATTCTTTTCTTACAATCAATTGATCTGCTCATCATCACACAGGTTTGGCATCACCTCTACAAAATCTATCTGACTGAAACGTTTATGTTGGGCTGGTTGCGGGTATATTTTTAATTATTTATCTCTTTTTTTTTGTCCTTATTTTATTTCCACATCCTCAGCCCCTCTCCTTGGTCCGATTATAATTTACATCTCAATGTTTTTTTGGTTTTACGAAAATGTTCATCAAGGAACTTTGCAATCTCGGCTATTCTGAAATTCAATCAATCTTTTACGAATTTGAAAAACAAACCGCAAACAAAATTTTCAACAAGAAAAGAAAAAAACTTAAAAAATAAAAGCCAAGATGGACATTTTCACCTTCACAAGCTCCGCTTTTATTTTGATTTCTTTCCCGTTTTTTAATTTGGTTCCTTCGCCTCTTTTGACAACTGTTGCAGGCATGGGGGCACTGTTGTCGCTCTTGCGCTCGGACTACAAGAAGAAGGGTCAGGCACGCAGCACCAGCGGCGAATCCAACGTCAGCACCGGCCGCGAACGACGCAGTCAGAGTGCTGGCAGCAACAATAATAATAATAATAACACGTTCGACAGCAACGACCGATCGACGCGCGAGGTCGTGTTCCCGGACTCGTTTGAGGTGCTGCCGCAGCCGCGCGACCTCAGCATGTACATCGGCACTGTGTCGCACGAGCAGCAGCGCAAGTTCAGATGTCGCTTCTGCGGCAAGGGATACCGATGGAAGAGCACGATGCGCCGCCACGAGATGGTCGAGTGCGGCGGCAAACCACCCGCGTTTCAGTGCCCGGAGTGTCCCTACAAGGCCCGACAAAGGGGAAACCTAACCGTCCATTACAAAAGGCACCACCAACAGTAGGACAATTTTGCAGTTTAGAGCCATCCAATAATTACGTCACGAATCCACCAGTCTCGGGTACTTTTTGAAATTTTGAAAACTTGATTGAACATTTTCTTAGAAATGAGCTGATGACATTTTCAAATACAAAGTTGTTAGTTGAAAATGATAGTAGAATTATTTGAAATGAATTCATTGTATGAAATAATTTTGTGGTGTTAACAGACAACTTTTGGAATTTTTCTTTGTTCTTCGGAACTTTTTTTTTTAATCCAAATTTTCCTTTTGAAAATTGCGCTTTTTATTATGAAATTTCGATTGCAGTCTCTAATGATGTTCTAACCAGGTTTTTAAAATAAAAAATGTATGACAGTTTTGATACGGGTAATTGAACAATTGCAAAAAACGTGGATGAGTTAAGAATTTTTTTAGATTAAATTATGAAACTTTCTGTTTATAATTTTTCCCTATAATTTGTGATGTAATTTATGGATGCCTCCGAAACAATATATAAAAAGATGGATCAAGTTGATCGACTTGTCATTGTTACAAAAATAGTGGGGTTGGTACGATTGGTTTATTATATTCCAATTTTTCCGGTTTTTTAGGAAATCTAAAATTTATACGAACTTAAATTTCGTAATTAACGATTTTTATTTTTATAAAACAAAGATTGCAAAACCGCAGTATATCAATGAAATACATGATTTATAGATTGAATATTTTGATTTTTTTATTCAAACGGACTAAAAATGACAAATTAAGTTTTTTCTAACGTTTATAAGTTTATGTTAAAATTTTTGCTAGTTAATTTTCGTTATCTTCTTGGTCAATTTTCGTAAAACGTTTGTACAATGAATTTTTTGTTGAACATTTGTAATTGATTTTCTATTTTACTATTTCTTTTAATTCGATTTCGTTATTTCACCAATCGCATTCAAATGCCTTATTGAATTTGTTGTTAAACTGACATCCTTACTTCGTAATTGTAATTAAGTGTAATCTAGCGGCAGCTGAATTAGATTAAGTACCGATCATCACGTTTTCTGTAAGTTTTACTGTCGTGCTATAATGGTATACTCTGTAGATTTTTACTGCTAATTTAATTTTTTTCAAACTTAATGACAAGATTATACGCTGAGATTCTTATATTACATCATCCTCAGTTGTTCATTTTTCTAAATGATTCCGTCCAACAAGAAAAAAATACTAAAGGATAATAAGTTAAAAAAAAAGAATATATTTTTGTAAATATTTTTACATTACGCTCATCAATTGTCCATTCCAGTATTGAATATTTTTTTACATCACAATACTCATAGTTGAACATAACAAGGTTTCGCAAAATGGTTGAGTTTTATTTTTATTTTTAACCTTTTATTTTTAGTATTCTAATACTAATTTAACGAAAAAAATTTAACTTTACTATTACTTTAATAAATACAATATATATAATAAAAAAAAAAAAAAATTATAAAAGAAGCAAAATTTTGTACAAAAAATACACATCAACATCTGAGGGTGACCTTGTTGAATTGAAATGGTAATGTTAAGTTTAGCAAGATTACGGTTATTTATTTTTTTGAATTAAATTAACATCCCGACGGCGTACTTTTAGCCAACAAAGAAAACTAACATTGTAAACATTCCGTTAGAGTGTAACGCGTCGATCAATTTCATCCATTTACACCGATTATTGTACAAGTACGCATACATACGCTCCGATGATATGTATAAATAGGAATTTAATTACAATTTGTAACACCTCACATTATTTATATTAATTCTTGGGTTGGTTCTCATTTAGTTTAACGTTAAGTTTTATTATTTATCATGTCAACAACTGATTCAAGCTCCGTTATTTAAAGATCGCGCAAAACAAAAAAAGGTTTAAATAATTGTTAAGTTTGATCACAGTGCGTTTCGAAGTTCTATTTTTTTTGTCATCGAAAATGATATTATAGACCTTTTTCCCCCTCAAACCGAAACTTTTAAACGAAAAGCAATCTGCGAGATCGCCGGAACAAACAAAATAGAAGTTAAGATGTCCCTAAGCCTTAAGACATTCCAGTATTTACTGACGGTTTATTTTTTTTCTCTATCTCCTTTCTTCGTAATTGTAAACACACAAAAGTCTCCTTTTTTACATTTGTTATACTTGAATTATTTTTCTAATTGTTGCACAATTGTACAATGTCTAAAGAAACGAAAAAAAAAGGAAGCAGACGACATAGTATTTTTATACGTCCATATGTATCTCTCTTATGTAATTTATTATGCTCGTTATAGTAAGGGTACTGGATGGCTCGACAGAATTTCCGCGATAAGTGTACCACGTCGTTCGTCGCTTCAGTATTTTCGTAATCAGTATTTGCGACCTAGGATACATAGTCTACCCGAAAGAGCGTTACCCCCAATCGCGCGTCTTTGCGACCCACCCGATTGCGATTAATCGTACTTAAAAGAAATGCCGATCTCAGTTTAAGTCGCGAGGACAGCGCCCTCACGCTCGAACTTGATTTGTACTCACACGCAGCATTCGTTCAACAGTGGCGCCATCTTTGAATGTACCATCGGGATGAACCGTCCGCCACCGTATCTCTAATTGTAACCTAGATTACTTCAACTAAAAGAAAAAGAAAAGAAACAAATGAAGACGAGACACACTTTGTTGCGGGCTATTTTTTTTGTTAGATTAAATATTTTTCTCTGTAATTGAATGGGATTTTTTGTTATTTTTCATTAACTCAACCTCTCCCTGCGGTCAAGTTTGCAAGTCGACATCGGCACTTTTTACTAACCTCTATTTTTCTTTTTCAGTGCCTTTGGAGGGAAACGAGAAGCCGTACATCTGCGACATCTGTGGGAGAGGCTACCGCAGGTCCGTGTGTCTGCACCGTCACAAGCGGTTAGAGTGCGGCAAGGAGGCCCAGTTCGAGTGCATTCTATGTTACTCCAGGTTTAAGCACAAGCACAGTTTATTGCGCCATTACAACATTCACAACGTGCGTCTTTAAAATGGTTATGGTTCCTCAAAAACAACAGCGCTTAGCGCCGAACTGAGAGCGCCGCCTGGTGGCGCGAATCGGAACTTGACCAACGATGGAACGGGGAAAACCCCGGTTCCATCAAGCACATTTCATCTCGGTCCGCCAGGTGGCTCTGGAAATATTTTTCTACAACTCTTAGAGGTCTAATGTAACCATCGAGTTATTGTATTTTTAATAAAAAGAACAAATTATAGCATCGTTAACAATACGAAAATCGAAACTAGTCCAGAATTATATTTTTGTACGACTTTGAAAAAACAAAAACAAACAAAATACTGTAACAGCCTCAAGAACACAGAATAAACGCCATTTTTTTAATCTGCAGGTTAGTTCCTCTTTCGTTTCTAATCTAGCTCTTATTTTTAACTCTTGTTTTTTCCTCCTCCGAGTCCTAGTTGTTTATTAGTTTAGTTAACCTTTTTCGTTGATCGAGGAACGGGCCTACGTGAACACCCATTTCATCATTCGAATTTGTTTCTCTTTTTCAGACTTTTGGACCCAGGGCAACAGCTCGGATTTCGATGCCTTTCAACCGGTGCGAACAGCACGCGGACAGTCTTCCTACAAGTGTCCCAATTGTAGCCGCTTTTACATGCGTTCGTCCTGCCTGAAGCGCCATCTGCGAGTCGAGTGTGGCAAGGCACCAAAGTACCAGTGTCGACTTTGTCAGGGATGGTTCAAGTATAAGCACAACTTGGTCGCCCACATGAAGCTACACAACGAGGAACCAAAACATCGATGCCTCCTTTGTCCGAAAAAATTTTATAGACGCGATAAGCTTCACGATCACGAGAGAAAGTACCACCATCTGTTTCCAGTTTAATCTTTTGGTTTCTTCGTTTTTATTGTTTGTTAATTTTTTTCTCTTGAATAATTTTAAACCATCTTCGGTAACCAGATCATTGTTCTCTTTATGAAATTTCGTTGATGGTATAATTCTGTGAATAAAAAGAAAACAAAATTGTTAATCATGAATTTATGTTAAACTATCAGATAGTTTTTGTACGAATGGTTGTAATTTTTGCAAGAGTTAACATAATAACAATATAGTTTGCCTGATTATTTTTCTAAGGAACTAAACTAAGGATTGTTACTTGGGTTTTGTTCATTCGACTGACCGTCTGTATTTTAGATGCTAAGCAAAACTAAAAGAAAGATACTCCCAAGTCTGCAAAATTCGACCGAAACATCTTTTCCAATCGTCCTGTACTTACAACTCAGTATTTTATTACGAAAAAAAAAAAAATACGATTATTTTTAAGGACGCAACTTGTAACTATAACTCATCGACAATATTGTATTAATTAAGATGTAATAAACTCGCTTTTTGAATGACTTTTCAACCGATCTTTCAGATTGCACTACTTTTTTTTAGAAAACACAGCACTTTCTTTCGAATACTACTTTATTCATTGTTAGCGATCAAAAATTTTGTTGAAAAAAAAATTAACAATGTTTTTCATTCTTTGCAGGTGACCTGAATTTCATCGACAGGATTTATCTCTGCAGCACCTGTCCCAGACGTTACAGTTCGCTCGACGCCATCAAGTTTCACCAGAAATGGGAATGTGGAATGAAGCCGCGTTTTGTTTGCGCCTATTGTCCCTACAAGTGTCACCGGATGTCGAGTTTGAAACGTCACACAATTAACAAGCACCAATAAATTCTGTACTTGAACATTATTTTTCTTTTTCGTTATTAAAATGAAATGGTGTACTTTAATTTCTGCATTGATTTTTTTGTTAGCTTAGTCCCCGACCTCTCTAAGAGGTTTGTCTAGTTAGGTTCTTTCATGTCCAAATTTGATAGCCCTCGAACAGTATTTACATGAGAGTTTCATTTTTTAGGTGTTCCCGAAGAAACGGACCCACTGGCCGACTCAGCGTTTCAATGTATCAAATGCCAAAAGTATTTCAAAAGTGCAAAATCCTGTTTGGGACATCTGAAGGAGTGCGGCGAGGATCAGAAGTACCAGTGCTCCGTCTGCAGTTACAGATCTCATCGGAAAACCAACGTCCGAAGACACTATTACACCAAACACCCGACTAAAGTCAACAACAGCACTGAATTTTATTACCTTGTACAAACCCGACCCATCCCTTGATGACACTGTATTTAAGAATAATATTAAACTTCAATTTAAGTCTATTTGCTCAGGTTCGATTGTTATGAAAGTTTTATAAACATTGCAAGATTTCATTTGAAAAATAAAATTGCACATTGGTCTGTTCAAATGTTTTCTCTCAGATTAAGGTTTTAGGATAAGTCTTTGCGCCGAGAGCGCCATCTTGTTATCTTCGAGGGGACCTCGTGGTTGGCAAGGTCAGTTAGGGGTCGCACTTCCTGTCTGTCTCTTGTTTGTGTGTGCTGTGACGGGATTCGTCGGAGTGGCCAGGAGCACGACTAAAGCTGCGTTTGTATTTACAGATGGCGACGAGGAGGGCACGGATTTGCCGCTCCAGGCGTGGAACGACGGGCCGGCGGCGTTCACCGAGCTTAAAATCCCCGACCGCGGTTTCGCCGACAAAAAGATGCACGGAGGTGATCACACGTGCACCAAGTGCGGGCGCACCTACAAGAGGAAGGACTCTTTGCAGCGTCACGTGATGTGGGAGTGCGGCGTGGAACCGCAATTCCACTGTCCGTACTGTCCGCAGCGCTGCAAGCGCAAAACTCACTGGCAGAGGCACATTCAGCGCCAGCATGTGGACAAACACGAAGAGTTCCAGCAGCATCTCATCTCGGAAAAGATTGCTATTATGAAGAACTCGCTGCTTCGGTCGAGAAAAGATTAATCCTTTTTGTATCATATTTAAAGGAACTAACGATTATATTGTAATATGTACCTCAGTCCAGGTTCATTTTGAAGAAAAATGAATATAAGTAAGCTAGAAAGCTCACTTATATTTAACTCACACACAGTTTTTTAGTGTTCTTATAGTAGTCTTATAAGCAGCACTTTAATATTTTTGTTTACGGTGCAAATTCACAAAAATTGAAAATTTGTCAACTTTCATTTTACATTAGTTTATAACTTGACTCCTGAACCATCCTTAATTGTAATGTTAAGTTTCCACGATTGCTATACTCGAAGGTCAGAGTATCACACTTACGTTGTATGAAATACCGTACTGTATTTGTTATGTAGGTTGCATTTTACACACGACTTCAGTTTTCTTTTTAAAATCTCAATTTGTATATTCCTTGTACCAATCAACAGAGAATGTATTTTTGTACTACATTTAAGGTTAAATTTTAAGTTGTAAGGACTAGTTTGCTGTTGCAAACTTACGTGCAAGGTGTGTTGAACATGCGGCAGTAAAAAAATCTACCAATACCGTTTCTAAAATAGTTGCTAAGTCTTATGATAATGACTGACTAATTGTTAAGGTTCTAACTGAGTTGCACCGTCGAGAACTAGTTATAGGTTGTTTTGTACTTGTGATGAAACAGTGACCTTAATCCTACTCTGTACTTAGATTTAAGTTAAGACGATAATAACACTAGGACCATAACATATCCAAAGTACAACAAAGTTACAATAAAATGCACGGATCATGTAACCCAAGACCAGTTTAAGTTGCACGTTACAATGTCGTTACGATTCCAGTACTGGTTTTTCTGTGCTGAAAAATCATAAACAAATCGTAACGATACGTGCATTTTAAACTGAGAGAAAACAGACAATTTTTTGGGTACTGGGTAAAATGTAAGCAAATTGGACAAAACTGTGTGCCTTAATAAAGATCAGGGTCTTTCCCCGTTCACCTGTTGAATTAAACATTTGAATTCTAGATGCTGTTTGTTGTGAAAACGAATTTTGTACAGACACCCTGAAGGTGGCGCCACCATGACAGGCGGCGCCACAGTCTCCTATTTTTGTATCTTTAAATTTTCTTCTTGGGACGTAGGCATGCTAATACTAACGTATCGACTTGTAAATAGAACCCAGATATTATTTTCCAATGCTTATTGCAGCGAAGGGGACGGTGCATTTTTTGTCCGTCTCTTTCAACATGTGCGAATGCCGCCTCCTCTCTTATGATATCTACCTATAGCTAGCTGCTTGGGGCTACGAAGTAAGGATGCACATTCTCAAAAACCATGCACACATGTATTAGTACGTAAATCCAATTCCCTGCGTATAGTTTAGCCGTTAATGAATTACCAGCGTGCGTCGGTTACGACGCTTCTTTTGATTACAGTTTGCTTGCATCGAGGCTTTTACATCTAGAATGGTATTAATGCAATTTTTATGTTCTTACAGTACTTAACCTAACTTTGTTCTTTGCGCTGAACAAATTTAGGTTTTCTCAACTGCTTGTCTGGCTGAAATTCACAACCTTGCAAAAAAAATAAGGATATTGAAATGATATTTATATCAGTGAGATAAAGAAAGTACACAAATTGGAGGTTCAGGTCATACAGACAAGCAGTTTTACAATTAAGTTTGTCCCCCACCCCTGTCGCCTCCCTTGTTATGTTATGTTGAATTGATGTCAATAAAGTCGGAAACATTGTGTTTTCCAGCCGAGGATCTCAGTATCACAGGACTCAAATGGGCGGCAGCTTGGCACAGATGGAGTGTGCCATCAATCATGTGGAGAACGGGCGCGGCGCTGGGTAAGGGTCTAGTTTCCGGGTCCCTCAACCAAGATGGCTTCAATTGTCCGGCCTGCGGCCGCGTGTACAAACTCAAAAGCAGCCTTCGCAATCACCAGAAGTGGGAGTGCGGTAAAGAGCCTCAGTTCCAGTGTCCCCACTGCGTGTACCGAGCGAAACAGAAGATGCACATCGCCCGCCATATGGAGCGCATGCACAAGGAGAAGATTTTTAAGCAGGAGCTCGTCTAGGGAACCTTGAGCGCCATCTGTCCCCCCTCCATGATCGTCCGAGTCGTTATCACAAGTGCATTGCGAGATAACGTGAAAGGTCACGTAACCGTGAGTAGCGTATGGATATGATCCATAACTTAAATCTCATTTGCACCTAGATTCGGATCCGACGTGGGGACGCACGGTCCATCATGACAGACACCAGCGCCACCTGGCAGTTTCTTAGCGTACAAGTCGTCCTCGTTATTATTTTTTGTTTTATTTTTATTTGTCAGTGTTTTTTTGTCGAACTTTTATTCTTCAAGAACTATTGAACACATTGAAACTTTTGTCGAATATTTTTATTGTTTTTTTTTTTTTTTTAATAAACGTATTCAAGGATACGAAAGCGTCGTCATCTGATTCGAGACAGTCCGTTGTCGCGGCTGAGAAGGAACACATTGTCCAACCAAGGATTGTCGAATTTTGTGAAACAAAGATTCGCGGTGCCAACGACTTTTGTCGAGTCTCGGGATGAGCCTCGGGGATCATGTGATTTTTCTTTTCAAAATCTAATTGGGAATGTCCGATGGAAGCAACTGTGATATGAGTCAGACTCGTGATGAAATTAGTTAGCTTTTTCAAGGATAGTTTGATGATTCGGATCGACAAGATTTTATATTTTTTGTTGTATTTTAAGTTTGCAAAATTGAGATAAATGAGAGGGGATTACAACAAGTTAGAAAATTTATTCACGGGTATTTTTAAATTCTAGGTCGTGTAGCCATTTGGTTAGTTAGTCTTGAGAACGTTGGTCAAAGAAAAAATATTTTAACAAAAAAAAAAAAAAAAAAATTCTATTTTGGTACTTTAGTCAAAAATGAACATGAGAAACTACCATTGGTGATAAATAAATGAAAAAGGAATAATTCTGTTTTTAGATTATTCTAATTTATATTAAATTTAGAGGAAAAATGTTTATTAACTAATATATTAATTATTTGTTATTAATCTAGTAGGGCATATTTAATCACAGACAAAAGTCGTTGGCTCTTAAGGGCAACCGAGGCACTCGAACGGATTGTTTCGATTCAGAAAAAGACCAGCCGGCAAACCGGAGCTCTTCCATAGCAACCATTCTGGTCACACTGGTTCCATATTTTTAACTGGTCGTTGCTGTTTGACGCGTGGCTCACTGGGGACATAAGCTAAAAGTGCGCCAAAACTTGCGCAGCCTCCATTATTATTTATATCATCCTCTACGGGTACAAAACGTGTACTAGACATTCCATTTTGTATAACCGATTGTCACCCGTTTTGGCGCACTTTGTGTGATTAAGGACAAACTTCACTGTCGACTCAGTGGCGCCCTCATCCTAACCATATCGCTACTGTAGACCGAGCATATCCTTTGCACAAGATTTTTTACCATAGACTTAAAAGTATTTTTACAAGCCCACTGCAATAGCTCCACTCCTTTTATACATATAGACTTATAATATATACTCTGTTATTTTATACCTTTTCCTTAATTACACAAGAGAAAGAGAGAGAGAGAGAGACCGCTTTATTGCGCATAAGTTTTTAAATATTTATATTTATAAAGTATTTTTACAAAAGAAACAAAACTAGTGCAATCATAAGCTCTGAACAACGCAACTATTATCTTAATCTAGATTACGTGCAGCACGTTATTTAAGATAAAAAGAGATTTCCAAGACACGGACGTATTATTTATGTATTATTAACGTTTCTGTTCCATTCAATCATCCGACAAATCACAAACAGTTCCCGTGCAATCAAAAAACGCCCAATTACATTGTTCCCAGCTGAGTCGACTGTCCAATAGTGTCAGACCAAGTACGGTATTCCTTCATTTGCCGTTGTTCCTAATACTAATATATTTTTCCTACGCCACTTCTTCATAAGGATGCATACAAAGAATCAAAAGATTTTGCACTGATAACCGATCAAACTGCTCAAGCGCGGAACCTCAGTCGCACCGAAACCTAACCTACAAATCTGCACTGCAAACCAGGTGAAATACATACGTATACGAAAGTTATGGATGGAAAGGGTGCTTGGCGGTTTGGTCATTATCAGTGCAACGAGAAATAGCTTTATTAGTCGCAGCATAGGACTAACTCAACTACATAAACCAAATACCGGTGTACTTGAGCGCCCTCTGACACGTGTCCCACATTCCTATGCCACGCAATTTACGTGCAACGACCATCTAATTTTCCCATACCGTAGACAATATTTATGAAACAAGCTAAACTATTCGTAATTATACTCATACCATTGTAACAATAAGTATATATAACGTCTGAAGCCCTAGCGAGTGACTTTAGGTCATAGCGTGTAAATTTAAAAACAATTAACTCACCGAAACAAAAATGAAACTACAGTCTCTTCGCAAACACGTAACCACGTCCAGAGGTTTTGCGGAATCCAGCTTTTTATTTTTAAAATATTCTTTTTAATTCTATATTTTTTATACTTTGTCGTTTACTTATGTTCGTTTAAGAGATCTATTTTCATATAAGCCAAATTTTGTTAATTTGTTTTAAAAACATTTTACAACACTTTATCAACAATTTTTTATCAACGCCATCTGGCGACGAGTCGTAACTAACCTAGTACTGGTCTAGTTCTGAATCACGCCCACAGGTGGCGCGACTTAAAATGTCAATTGCATTTACGTTTGTTTTTTTAATTTTTGCTGTAAACTACTAACAATACTTAATGCTAAATAACGAATGTCAAAAATAAAAAGAGGAAGAAAAAAAAAAAAAGAAAAAGATGTAACAGGAATGTGATAAACGAATCTTTTCGGTGATTTAAGAACTAGCCGTTACCGTCTATGACTACCGATAAACCACACTGTGATAAATTTGGTTACCGTGAAATCTCTGGATGAACGCAAAGCATGTCAGGCAACGTACGAATAGTTGCTTAAGAGTAATCGAACAAACAATAATTCAATTAAGAAAAGAATTTAAACGAATAAAAAAGAAACGATATCAGCATCAATGAGGAAGAGATGAGAAGTAAGGCGAAGTAAAACGATGAAACGAAGAATTAATTAGTGGTGTAAAAAAAAAAACAATCGAGGCAGTTTTAAATGTTAAACGATTCTTATTGCGGGAGGAACAAATAGAATCATTATATTAGTTACTACGCAACCTAGTTCTAAGTTATCAATACGAGTTCTTAATGAGTCGACTTTATTTCCCCGCGATTATATATCTTATTCGAGCGACATTATAAGTACAGTTACATTAATAGTGCCTCACGAGGTCTTGATGCATGGTGACGACCAGGTTGGCGCGCGCAGACACGTTTCCTCCTGGTCGTCGTCGTATAATGGAGATTATTAGTTTACGCTAAATAATTCTTAAGATAAACAATGATAAGCTAGTTTACACTTGCAACAAAAATGCGCCTCCATTTCGATTGGTCGACCGAACGAATCGTTCAGGGTGTCAAAGGTTGCACGCAGGTTTTTTCGGAATTGGCTTTTTTGTGTTGCGGATACGACCTCTTCCTGCTTTTTATACTCGCCGTGCCAATTTCCACGATTTTTCGTTTCGTCTGACAATGAACTCTTGAAATTCATTCAGACAATTCACTGACAGTTGTTCGCAATTCAAAAGGTTATGAACAAACTGATGAGCTAGTCTTTACAATGAATTACACTTTTCTTTCAACAGAATATCAAATGATCAAGATCCTATAACGAATGACAAACACTATTTCATACGATTCACGAACAACCGTCGATGAATTGGAGATTATCAATGATAAATAAATTCATTAAATGTGCCTTCAAAATGTCATAAGGGATTCCAAGGTCTAAAACGTTAAGTGATAACATATGTAAAATTATAACAATGGCGAGTTACGAGAAAGAAAAAAAAAGTTAAGGGATAAATTCAGAAAAATAATCTTTGCAAAGTAAGAAAGAAAGAGACAAAAATTATAACGAGGAATTGCTGGGAAAGATTTATTAATTTTGCGCGGGTAGTCTTTGGGGCAAAATTAATCAATAGCATTGTAATACGGTCTATTGTTTTACGCTTGGTCTCTTTATTAGATGCTATTACGTTTTGAATAGGTTTACGATGCGTTAGACAGTACGACTCGAATTGGCATAAGAAAAAAAAATACGAACTCTCCTTATCCTTCGTTCATTTTTCTTGGTGTTGGGTCCAGGATAAGGAGAATAACCAAATCGCATTTATATAAATTTAAACATTGGTTGAAGGAAAAATTGGATAAAAAAAATACAAAAAGAGCAAAAAAATTGATATAATTACAGCGATAATTGGATTATGCTTCTTAATGCTAGGCCTTATACTATTTCTCAGTTTTAGATTTAAGTTCATCGGCCTTGGTCGGTATAGTAATTCTTCTCTCCAGGACACAGTCCTATAAATTATAACTTTAAGATGCAGTATCTTCATTTTCGCGTTTTCATTGAGGTGCGATTCATTGAAGTAACGATTTTAGGTGAGCACTTTAAAGTTCCCCTTGAGTCGATTATTTCAACGGTCGTTTCTTAGTGTTCTTGCTGTCTAGTATTTTGGCTTAGATAAAAATTAATCGCTATGTTTGTTGTTTAGGCAATAAAATGTTCTTCTTTCTCGGTGGCCTATGGCCATTGACGCTTCGTGATATTTAGACGCTAAAAAATTCTTCTGTGCTTTTGATAAACAAAATTGAGGGGTTAGGGTAGATGTCGTGAAGTCTACGCTGGAATATCAGAGCTGACAAAATTCTTTATGCCAGCAACGGCACCAAATCTTACACTTGTCTGGCACATATCAAGTCAAAGTACGTTGCAAGCCTGACAGATGACGTGCGAGCCCATCTAGATGAAAAAATTTATCTTTATTAAATTGTTTAGATGTGTATATAGAGATATCAAAATTATATAACAAATTTGTTGGAGAGAAATATTTTTAGTTTTTATTATTATATAGTTTTTTTTAGAGTTTTTGGCGGTCGATGGGCTCGTGGGAATCTTTGGGCTGGGCTATCTTCTGGCAAGTTCAATAGTGGCGCCGTTGCGGATGAAACAGGCAACGTTCGCAGAGTTAGGACTTTTTTTTTTTAAATTGTGAACGTTGTCACAAAACTTTTATGGAATCCAACATTTAGGAAATGCTTTTTATATTTTATGATGTTATACTTTTTTGGCTTTCACGAGGTCAGCAAAATTTAGCCGCAACGTTCCGAGATCTATGCAAAGATAATATATTATTATAGCTCGTTATGGCGTGATCAGCACAAAACGGTCGAAGAGTATAAAGTCAGAAAACAAAGAATAACATGTTGTCTGTAAAGGTTTGAATATTTAGTATGGATCGAAATGTTGATGGAGGGAAAGTCAAGACTTGATGTGGAATGTAATTAGGAGCAAGTGATCGATCAGAGAAAGCTTTACGACATAAGATACTATACGTCAAAGTAGATTATATTGTAACGATAATACGAAATAATGCAAATTATTTTTTTAATTTTCGCCTATGTAGATGACAAGATTCGCCGAGTAAAAATTGATACAAATTAATAAAGGCAAAATATGAAAGGTAAAAAGGATAAATCAAAGTTGGCATGGGATTCGTTCTCCGCCGATGGGTGGACCTTTGCGACCGAAGACCGTGGCCCGGTTTAGAATTTCCAATGCTTTTTATTACAAGTTACGAAAGGTTGATTAATTATTTACACATATTAGATGATAAGCCAGGTACTACGAATGATTATAAGAAAAAGGGTAAAAAAATTGTTGACCGGCAATGTCAAAAACTTTGCAATTATGTTATCAAATTGGCGCTTTAGTTAGCAAGTTTAACTTGTGCTCTGTTTCGTGTTTCGTCGTTTGCATAGTCAAGCCATCGACACATCGAAGGAACAAACTTTGCACTCGTCTTGACGCGTTCGTAATCTTAATTTTAATTTTCCATTTTGTTGTATACTTTAGTTTTGTAATTGCACACGAATTCGCCTGAACCCAATCGCTGGTGAATTTTTGACGTTCGAATCAATAATATATCAATATATATCTATACATATATATTTATATATATTTCATTTAAATCTTATATTCCAATAAGATACAGTAATCGATTTATATTCATCGTTAATATCTAATTAAAGGAAAGAAAAAAAAAAAAAATATAAAAGTAAGAATATACCGGGCTACGAGTTTTGTTGTAAAAGAATTAATTCTAGAACGTAGTAAGCTAATTTAGAGAGAGACAAAAGAAAAGTAAGAACATGAATTCCCGCGTGGATCCCGTCCACACTGCAGACGATTATATCCATAAAAAAATACACGATAAATAGATAGAACACGAAACATAAACGTATCCACGACAAAACCAGAAAAACAAGATTGAAGCTGATATAATTATAAACAAAAGTTGTTTAAAAAGTAATAGGTTTTGAACCGAGAAAGCCTTGTGTTAAGTGCCTTCAAGTACGATTTAGATTTTAGACTAGACAAAAGAGGCGCTGGGCACGTCCAGCGAACGGATCTTTCATGGTATTACATAAAGTGTCGAACGTCCCAAAGCCGAGGTCACCGCGTGACTGTCCGCGCACCAATTTCAGTGTGATAAGAGAACGGGAACAATATACACGAAAGTAATTGACCGATGGATCGCAAAGATAATAGTTCCTCAGCAGACTTAAGTCACGCCAAGTTCCGGCCTCGCTTTGCTCACGCTCGTCGTCACTTTTTTCTTTCCAACAGTGATATTGTATTAGAAGATATTTATTTACAGAAACAAACTGCCAACTTCATCGCCCTAATAATCCGTTCATTACTTTCATAACTCGGAAGAAAGAAAGGTTCTATTGATTCTTTGAAACTGCACCTAAAAACTATTGAATCGTATTCCACGCCACAGATTCATCTTTTGGGTAAAGTTTACAAAAATTAATAGAACATTTTCAGTCGCGTTAAGGGCAATCGTCAGAGTCACCAGTTGAACAAGCTATAACTCGTTGGTGGCTGTGATGAGCGCCCTCTGCTGCAGTCCGTGTTAAAACCTCCAAAGAAATTCCTAATTTTAGAAATACGTTAAGAATCATTAAATGATCACAACATGAAAATTTTCTAAGTACAAGTCATATTTCGTCATAGTTTTGACAGTAATAAAAAGGATTCCAAACATCGAGAATAGAAACCGTGTTCATCAAGTCAGAGTATACAGTCTTATCCTCGGCGCAAAAGTTATCTCCAAAGTCCAAAATACTCTTGTGCAACACAATCATCTGAAATAATTCTAAATATATTTAGAAAAAAAGCTTAGCAAATTTTCACGTCACATTTTCTGATCGCTTCTAACTGAGTTTAAAATTGAGGAATTTCCTTTAACACCGGAAATCACATTGTAAAGTGTACATGAACTCATTTGTCGCGCCATCCAATTTATTTATTATTAATACTTCGATTACAGTTCGCTCCTTTCGTTGCACTCATCTTATACTATGTAATGATTAATAGATTATGAATAGATGGAAAAGATGCGGTCCATCCCTTCGAAAGTAAAATTCCATAACTTTCGATTTGATTGATCGCATCAAACTATATTGTAACTCAAGATACTCGAAGTGCGTCGCTTAACGATGGTTCGTACTAAACAAATACAGTCTTGAAGTTCGGACAAAAGTAAAAGCGTCGCGACAGTTCCATTTGTTACTCAAGTGTACAGAGCATTCATCTCAACTTCCGCTCAGCGCCTCGGGGAAAAAGCAAATACTTGTAATCATAATTTTCTTTTCGCCATGTATTTGCCAACAAACGATTACTATTATTTTTGTCTCCATTTATTATACGAATAATTATTATTAATTAGAAAACAGTTAATTATCCATTAATCATAGTTATAATCTTTCTAGATAACTTTTTGCTTTTGCGACATCAAAACAAGTCATTTTATATTTACCGGCGAACGCCTCTTTAGGTTTTTTTTTTTTTACTTTTAATGCAATTAATAAAAAAGACTACATGCAAACTAGCTCAGTTGCGCAAATACTGTTACGTATCGGCAAAAATGACATGAAGGTTGGATAAGCGAAATTGTCCATTTTTGGTACTAGCTTCATCCAGTCACTACTGCATTTATACCACGTTTTGTACGCGTAACTTCTGATTCTGTTAACATTCCAAAATGCTCGTATTATTCCATTTTTGTCGATTTGTATAAAGCCTTGTATTCAATATAGAGCAAAATAAAGTCTAGAAAGGCAAATACACATGTTGTAACGTCTCATTGATTGCCTGAATCTAAATCCAAATCCAAAAACAATATTCATATATATTTAAACTATACGGCCTAATCGATGACTCAAGACATGAACGGATGACCAAAATTAAGGTAAGATCCCAGGTAAGATTATTTTCTTAGGGTTAGATGTTTGGTATTTTAATTTAAAGTTTTTTAACTTGGTTTCTATTCCGTATACTAATTCAATATTATTTTTAGGGCCTACCCGATGGACGGAAAACAACAATTTATACTGACGACCTTGTTGAGAATATGAGTTGGAGGATGTTGGCAGCAAATTGTCTGAGCCAAAGTGCACTGCTTTTCATCTTTCACATTCAATAAGAAATTTAGGTGACCACTTTAAACTCTCCGAAACCAAAAATTGTAATAAAAATAAAGTGATACTGTGAAGCCATGTTTTGATTATCTCTACATAAATTTCTTACCCTTCTAGTTGGATTATTCCATGAAAAATTGTAGTTTGTAATCAATGATCGCGTAAAGCCTTTGATTGTTTTGTTCTTCCTCATCCTTATCCTGGTATATATAATCATGTATATTTATAGTTTGCAGGTTGAGAATAATGTTCAGTTGTAAAAGACCAAGTAGATTACAGGATGACTCATAATTCATCATGATCCAGTTTTGTTGTTGTTGCTAGCTTGAGAATTGAATGCTTGGCATGGCTCGCGCCTTGTGTGATCATGTAGAATCTGAAACAAGTACAATTTTACTAATCAGCCTCGATTTTCTTATTTGATCTTGCAGGCTATTTTGCAGGTCTCGGCTGGACCGCCGAGACTTCTCGGCGAAACTCATCTCGCAACTCTGGCGATCGACGGAATCGTCTTCTCTGTCCAACGCGTCACACAAATCACAACAACAATCGCGCTCTGCCTATTTCCGGACTTGATCGACGACACAACTGTGCGCGCTGTGGTAAGAGTTACAAAAACGCGTATATACTCAAGCGCCATCTGTTATACGAATGCGGCAAAGCGCCATCTTTTAGCTGCCCTCATTGTGCATTCAGTTCCAAATACGAACGTAACCTGAAGGCCCACATCAATCATCGTCATTTGAATTTGCCACCTGTTAATCAACGTGCCTGAAAAAGAAAAATACCAATCGTGGTTAAACTGGTATAATAACTTGTTGGTGGATAAGTTGAAAACGATAATACAAGTCAGCACTTTTTTATAAACATAATCCAACTAGTGAGAAATAAGTAGATACACAGTTGAAAGTTGGGCTTTACGTTGATGATAACATTTCAACAGTTATAGATGACAGAGAAGAAATAACTAAAAATATTTCATGGTAAATTATAAATCTGTTATTTAAACTCGAGTAATTTGGATGCTTTGTTAGTGTTCTATTAACAACTAACTTTGAAGTGCATATATTATACTATATTATAAATACGAAGCTGTTTTAAAAGTTGTGCAAAGGAGAAATCCAGAAACATTTTTGCCAAAGAATTGAATTTTTCAACAGTCTAATTGCATAAACAAGTGCCAAAGATCAAACCAGTGTTCTTCCTTCATTCCAAATGATGAACAGAACATTATCTCATTTTGTGCCAATAATGAACTAAGTTGCTGTCGTGCAAAATATATAACTTTTATTTAATTTAATGTTAGTTATATCTGAACTCAGAGTTGAGAAGAAAAACCGAACAAAAAAACCCTGTTGGTGATCTCAAGATGGTTAAATTTTTGGACGAAATGATCATGACAATATCTGTGCAACAAGCACTGACGATTCTCGAGTGAAAACCGCCCATAAAAACTTAATTTTAAACATTGAACAAAAATCGTTAGAAATTGGTAAGGAAATATATACGACAATTTCTTAAGCACAAGTTTTATTTTGTAAAAGATTGTCTTTATGTGAGATGCACACATAAGAAATGTTTATGAATTAATGCCAAAACGAGATTTGAACTTACAATATTTCCATGACACAATGTCCTAAAAATTTCTGAGTGAGAAATTGAGAATTTCTGAGCGATTTTGAATTGAGAAATGTTGTGTTCGAAACGTGTCAAACTGTAGCGTTAAATGGTTTTCATTTTCCATTTTGTTACACAAAATGAAACCCGAATGCAATAATAAAAGTTATATTAATCAAAATGAAATATTTACCAAAACTGTTATTACAATCATGAATTTGTTAAGGCCAAAAATGATGATTCAATGCAACGAAACGTTTTTCCTCTAGAAATTAAGAATCAAAGACTAGTCATTTTGCAGTAACCCATTCACTCATTGTGAACATTGTGAAAACAACGTTTTTTCTTAGTTCATTTATGAGCGCCACCTGGTGGTGCCAAATGAAACTTTTCATTTGTCACCAGGTGGCGCTGTTCTTTGAACTCAAATTGTTGAATCGAACTACGAATTCGAACAAACAAAATGAATCCAAGAATCTTATTAAAAAAAAAAAACAATATATTTAATTTAAAAAGTAAATAAATTTAAGTCATATAATAATATCTATTATTCATAAATAATATTGTAACGAAATATATTGTAATACTAATAATAACT
>JAAMPD010001196.1:0-28179 GCA_025266255.1 Trissolcus basalis | reverse complement strand
TTTATGAGATAGACCATTTTACGATTATTTTCAAATAGGCCCTTTTTCGACAAAACGGAGCGAAAATGAAATAGGCCCTTTTGTATCCATTAACTGAAATAGGCCCTTTTTCGTCTGGGGCGACGAAATGAAATTACAAAGTATAACGTTTGATATTATTTTAATTAAAACAGTTAAATTATTGTGAACAGGGGGCGCAGCTCGCTTGGCGGGCGGAGCCCCCTAGTTTGTTTAAAAAAACTGTATTCTTTTTTAAAGTAAGCAATTTGAGGGTTTTTGAGTTACAAAATTTACCTGTGCTGTTGTAACAAGGGTTTTCCCTTGAATTTCTCAGAAACTATCACGGTTACGTATTTGGCCCCACAACCATCGGAAGTGTCCGTGATTTCCTGCGGTAAAAAAATTTTTGATTTCAAATGAGAAATAAATAGTTGTGCAAAATCTTTTGGATATTTTTATTCTAAATTTTCATGTGTATACAAAATACAGAAGAGGGGGTAAAACGAGCGTATCGTTTACATCTTTTAAGTAAATACATACAGATTTTAAAGTACGAGGTAGAGAAAAACATTGTCTTTAAGGTGATGCCGAAGTTGTATAGGTGCGACAAAGATAGCGCTAACAATGCACCAACGAGTGCGAGAAAGACAAAACTAGATTGAATTCGGCATCACCTTAATGTAAGATCACAAAGATATTAAAAACTGCTGAATACAATGCAAATCACAATCATACATTTCAGTCTTTGAACACAATTCATTCAGTTCCATTATTTTTGCTTATCATTACAACTTTTAATAACTCAAAGTTATTAGTACCTAGCACCAATAACTGTACCTGTTATCGATAAAATATTTAAAATTTATTTACACCAATCTACCATCAATAATTTCTATTATTTCAAAACCCAACTTTCTTTCCATTTATCTCACTTTCAATTTCTTAACAGTCGTTTTCATGGTAAAAATCTGTCTATAATTAAAGTACACCATGAATGCCAAAAAGTGCGCACAAGCGTAAACCGAAATCATCAACGGAAACAAGTCCGGATACTTCTTTGGTGGTTGCAAAAACAGGACGCCCAAGCTAAGTCCGTCCATGCCCAACAAAGAAACTCTAAGAGCCGTCCGCAAGATGGCGCCCTCGTCCATGCCCAAAGTCCAAAAACTCCCTTTTCCCTCTGCACTTTTCTTTGCCCCTTCATTTCTCTGCGCCAACCAGACATTCATAAAAAAAACTTCATAGAGCACCCTGGTGGCAAAGTAAGCAATTAAAAGTCCGTCCTTCACCAGGAGTGGGACCATGCTGAAAGTGGAGACCATGAGGAACCAAAAACAGGCGACCGGATCGTTGTGAAAGTGCAACAAAACCGGCACAGCCGCCAGGAGGATCGATTTTTCATGGACCTGGTATGAAAACAGGAAGAAGGCCAGGGACGAGTTGATGAGGGCGACCAAAAACTTGTCCCGACTCGGTCTAAAGAGGAGGTCCATGCAGCTCGGCAGCAGCGCCACCGTCGTTGACACCAGACACAGCTGCGCCAGCTGGATGTTGCTGAGGACGTTGCGGAACTTGTACGCCACGTTGATGGCGCACCAGACGTTCGCCACCTTGTCTTCGAAAATGCCCCGGGCTATCGGGAAGAGTCTGAGGATGACCGCCAAGGCGGTTCTGCTGGTACCGAAAAAGGGCCACCAGATAATGATCATAGTGAGGATCACAGTGACGGCTACCAAGGCCAATCTCTTGAGACAGGCCGAGATGTTTCGTTTCCTCGGCAGGTTCGAGCCGAGGATGTAAAAGAAAAATGGCAGCGCGTGATACAGCTCCATCTGTTTGTAGTTGAGGGCGCAAACAAAGAGGACCGAGGCGCAGACAAAACTGTTCGTCAGGATCGAACCGACTGCGGCGACGAAGAGACCCAGCGACACGCAGTTGTATTGGAAGTGGCCGTGGTCGATCAGAATCAGGCCTGGATAGAACAGGATCGTGGCCAGAAGAAGGTCCCTGGTGGAGAGCTCAAGAAAGTTGTCGGACAATTTTGATTTCAACTGCACCGCGAGGACGAAGAAGAGACAGGCGGGGATGTACGTGAGCAGGTCGGAGAAGAGGACGCTCAGTCGCATGAAGATCTTGTGCGACTCGGACTCGTGGCCCCGGGACGAGTGCAGGGCCACGAAGTTTGGATTGATGGCGCCCGCCAGCCGCCCGAGGATCAGACTGTGGTAGGCCGTCAGGGGCGGGTAGTCCAGGCCCCAGTACTCCAGGTCGTTTCGAGACGAGTTGACGTACCACTCGGTCACTGGCAGGTTCAGGGTCACCTCCTGCCAGTGGCGCTGCGCCTCGTAGTCCCCGTACATCGGGGGACTCTTCGCGCCGCTGTACGAGTGCTGGCCTATGGCCAGCCGGAGGAACACCGACGTACCCAGCACCAGCAGGAGGCGCAGCTTGTCGGGGGAGAGGTGCATGGCGGAATGCGAAATTCTTCGATGGTTGGTTACTGTAACAATGGTTCGTTTTTTGGGTTAACAAAGTTGGCTCTGCGGCAGACTTTTGGCGAAGGTTTACAATGTAAACAATTATTTATTTATTTATTTATTCATTTGAAATTAACGGGTGTACCTCCTTAACAATATTATATACGATAAAATAGTAAACTTTTCATCTGTGATTAGTGACTTTTCACCTAAGTAACAATTATAAGTTATTTAATATGAGATATGTGTAGCATAAATGGCTGAAATATATACATGAGATATTTTGTTTTGTTTGTTTTTCCTGAAGATGGTCGATTGTGATTTGCAGTTTCATTTTCAGTTTTGGTTCGGAAGTAAAGGCTGAACTAAGGTCAGTGGAAGATACAAAAAAAAATGAAGATTGAATTGAAGATGTTAGAAATTAGTTTGATGAGGAAAACAGAAGATGTATAATAAGTAAAGGTTTGATAAGAACTAAATAAATAAAAGATGTCAACAAAGAAATAAAAATATGAATGAAGAAAATAATATGAATAAAATATCTTAACTAAATCTAAAAATGTCAACGAAGGTCAAATTATATGAACCAGGTTTACAATCAAAGTTTTTAATGGCTCTTGGTAATAATATGCGTAAACAAATGAAATCAAAACACGTAAACAAAGGACAACATTTGAACAATGGATGTGAAAAAACATAAAAAATATAGGTTTTGGAGTCGCGTAGAAATTTAATAAAAAATTTAATTTCAAAATTGCAAATATCGTTTAAAAAGTGTTATTTTAAAATTGTTGAGATTGTGAGCCTTAGGTTAACCTTCACCAAATCATAATTAAGACCAAAAAGAAAACTAATTTGTGTACTTACAATATGCGTGGGCTGCAATTCTTTCGTGAGTTTTTCTCGTAAGGATTCTTCGGTGTGTGGCATTTTACGTCAAGACCTCTCCTTTCTTGTAAATGGTCTTGGGTTAGTCGTCTTACAGTACACGTGTCGATAGGTTATCCGGCGTTCGAGCAGTCTTTGTATATTTGAAATACTGATCGGACAAATTCAAATGAGATACGTGTCAAATTCAATTCTATTCAGATATTTATTTTCATGGAAATTCATATTAGTTTGGCTATGACATGTACAGAAAAGTTGAACTTCTTTGTTCAGGTTTTTGGCTTGATAGTTCTTTCTAATTCCGATGGCAGCGCTACAGTCGAGAGGGGGAATTTTTACTCCGTTAGTAACGTAGGTTGTTAGAACATTTTCCACGCAAGTTTTGATCCACACGTTTAGACCAGCGAAATAATTTGTTCTTGCTAATTAACCATGGCTCAAATTGGCGATGTTGTAAGTAACAAAGAATGTTATTATATCAAAGCAAAATTTTGTATCTTGAAAAATAAGAATTTTTGCGTACAATCAGATGAAATTGAGAAATGCTAAAGTTGCAATTTATAACCTCACCTTTTCCTTTGTCATTTTCTATCGTTAGAAGCCGACATTGTTAGAAGAGTTTTTGGTTGATGGCCATTGTTGGAATTGAAGTTTCACCATTAATTATTTATGATGATATAAAATTAATAGTGCTCATAATTAATTTTTCCAAGATATAATATTATGAAATATTAAATTGAAAAGTTTTGTAAAATTATGAAATATTTATTTTTCAGTCTGCAGACCAGTTGATGAAAGGTAGCAGCATCCTTTCAAGACCAGCTGAAGAATTCGAAAATGATGTAAGAAAGTTTGCTTATCAATAATTGAAATCAATTTTCACGAATTAACAATGTATCATTTTTTCAGGCTACAGTTGAACACATGTTTGCAGTAAAAGTTATGGAACACGCTAACGTCTATTTTAATGTAAGATTCAACTATTTCATGTAAAATTTATGAAGAAAACATACAAAAAACATCCGTTGGATGAATGTTAAAGTAAATTTTCTTTCGTGTTCTCTAAATGTCCAAACTTTTGTTTCAGATCCTGTGCTCGGTAGATCCCAAAATTTTAACGTTAACTCCTCATGATGATCTCATCTACAAAACTTTCCGACAAGTTTTTCCGACTATGAAAGTAGACAAAATTAATGAAGATGAATTAAAATCCGCGGAAGCCAAGGAAAAATGGAGGCCTTTCTGTGAGAAATTCAAGAACATCCTTGAAGATTATAACTTTGGAACATTATTAAGAGCAAACTGCGAGCAAGATTACTCGGAACAAAATAGCATATTAACCACTAGAATACAGTTCTTTGCGATCGAATTGGCTCGCAACATTGAAGGATATAACGACTCCATCCGACAAAAGTTCACACCGAAACGAAGGAAACCTACAAAATCCTCAGTGTGACCTGGCACATATTTTTATCACTTTTATTTTACAATTTATTGTAAATAACTTCCATCTTATAAAAAAACTTTTTTGATACTCAAAATAATTGGTGTTTTTTTTAGTAAAAACCCTTACAAAAGTAGATTTATGTATTTATGTAAATAAAACTTGCTCGTTGAAAAAGAAGATCTCACCAAAAGAAGAGATGATGCACCAGGACTACAAAAAAGAAGATTCACCAAAAGAAGAGAAGATGTACCAGATCTACAAAATTATACAGTTTTCTTTTTCACTGTGTAATTAAATTTCTAAAAACCACAGCTTATCGGAAGACACGGTAGTGTTTCTTGCAAAGTACAAAAAAATCTTGAAAAGATATCGTTGTTACTTTTCTCGTGATAAGGGATACCACTTTGTAATGTGAAAAAGGTTTATCATTATTTATTGAGTGCAGTGTGGAAAAAAAGAGTTCGCGAAACTCGGTGTTTGTGAAATGACAATGAAAAATAATTTCAACAAGGATACGTTAAAATTTTAAACCGTTCAAAGTAAAAAATGTGAAAACCATTTGTCTGATTATAACCGGAAGACACAAAAGAAAATTATAGTTTTTTCTACACAGTCTTTTGTAGAACATGAACGAAATGAGAAATAAAATATTGTTAAGGGTCTGAATTTTTACCTACAAATTCACGGATCTTCGCCACCAGTGATAGTTCACACCTAAGAGAAATTAGCAGTATGAAAATGTTAATAAAAACTGTACTAGACTCAAGGGATTTATTGCCATTTTCAATTAACGCCTAATGAATAAATAAAATTCACACCTAAAGGTGAATGACGTTGGGAAAAAAGAGGTAAATAAATACCATCTGTATAAATATATTGCTATATACACACTTTAATAACCAAAAAACAAACATTACAGTAATAATATTATTATGAATATATTATATAATAGAATCGTTATTAAATTGTAGTGTAAACACTAAAAATCTTGCTTTGCATGTTCATCTTTTTCTGTTATTTATATAGAAAAAGAACAATATCCATTTGGTCTTTAATAATTCACGTACGAATTCATAAAATTCTGTCGCATGTAACCCCGTGGCTCACTTTTATCTCTACTGGTATTCTTTAATAAGTGTCTGTTGATAATTACAACACTCTGAGGTTTTTGCATTGCAAAAAAATCAAACAAAACAAAATTGTCCTTAAATGCCATTCATGCGCAAGACGACGAATTTTATTTTTCATTTTTGAGCCACGATTTTACAGTCGCTGTCGCTTCAAAATTGATATTTCTTATATTAATTAATGTAACAGTGCAATATCTAAAAACTTTGTCTTTTTATCATTTTTTTAATGTAACTTACACATTTGTAATCAAGTAGTATACTAAAAAATGTACATTATTTATTGCCTTTAGAAACGCTAAAAATTACTTTGCAATCGTTTCTCGTCAATTAAAAAAAATTAATATACATATTTTCCAATTTTCTTAGACGTTGTCAGAAAAGTTAAAGATCTTTATGTTTTTTTCGCTAAAATTACTCCCTTATGCGCTCTTTTTATATATGTACACAATACTTGGGGACACAACTTTATAAACCATAAATATATCATTTGTAGATAGAATTATAACTGATAAAATTTTTTTTTTCTAATTGTTTGAAAAGACGAGAGTTCGAACAACTATTATCAAGAATCATTTCACTCATACACACAGAAAAACGTTGTACAATTGTCAAAGAGAAATAACGTTGAAAAGAATTTTTTGTTCAATGAAAATCATTTGGCATCTCCGTTGTACAACATTCTTTGTAAATAATATCATTTTGTAACTAAAAAAATTCTGGTCAGATTGATAAATTTTTTTGTATAAGTTTACGCAGTGCTCATTACAATAATACAAAATGGCGGACTGTTGTAATGTAAACATGAGTTTGAATAGAAAATCCTTGTAAGTATGTGTACGTATATACAACAATATGAAGGATAAATATCGTAAATGATCCGACTTTCAGCTATCAGAAATAATGGTTGAAACTAAAAGTTAAAAAAATTATTAGAATAAAGAGAAAGAAAGAAAAGCGTAATTTGCGATCACAGTGTCATCCAGTTGACAAGACAAAACGCGTATAAAATGTATAAAAATGGAAGTTGTTGTTTATTTTTGTCCATTATTTCTGGTTGAAAAACCAACGCCGAAAATTCAGTGAAACTTTTTTTTTTTTTTTCAAGGTTGCACTGAGTTTTCAACAAAGAATAGAGCTCTAAGTTAAAGTTAAACAAATCTTGCTTTTTCACTTGTAACTTTGACAAACAGAAGAATTGAAACAGTGAAAAAGCAACGATCGGCAAAGAAAATCAACACCGTGGGCTGAGCGGCGCTAATGTATCGTAACAAACATGACGACCATGGGGGTACAATTTTTATGACATGTTTGAATATTTCAATTATTCTTTTAATAAAACTAATCATACATTAATAATAAAAATTCATTGTATTTCAAAAATGTTATTATCAATAAAAAAAAAAAAACAAATATCGGTCACGCTTGTACCCCCACCATCGACATTTTATTAGTCCATAGAGCAGCCGCTAGTGTTGCATGGTCAATTTAAATTCCCAATCGAGCATAATTAGCGATAGAGGAGTAAATACACGATAGAAGCATTTTGGCAAACCATGATAATTTGTTTTTGTATTGTAAATTCGATTCTTGAATCAATATTTCGGGTTAATAATAGTATATCTGGTGATATGGATAGTAGGATTACATGTATAATATAAGTGGTTGCGGATACATCTACAGATTCAATAACGTGATAAAAATACAATAAAATATTTTGAAGAGAGCGAATCAAGGGAAGTGGCCACCGACCGAATCTTCAAAACGATTCGACGAGACGGTGATTAAAGCTGCGTGTTCATCGAAACGATAAAAGGATAATTCAGTAATCAAAATGTCGGATAAAACGGCTATTGCACATGTCTGGTGTAAGAAAAACAACCCAAGTTAAATGCCGACTAGCGCTGAACCAGCTTGACTATGTGCACATAAAAAAATAACCCGCTCCCAGAATCCCCGAGTCTTGTCGTGACATAACCTAATCCAGAATTTTGTGAGACACGAAATGGCGGCGGCGCGCTGACGGTCATGTAAACCCGCCCTTATGTCCAAAGCTCACAAAGTTTCTAGGTTAGGTTGTGGCGTAGGGATTTTCGCGGATTATTTTTTCTTTTGCTTGTAATTAAATCACTAAGATATGTACGTTGAATAACAGACATATAGTCGCCTAAACGATAAAGCACATTGTTTCTTCATGTCGAAATGACTCACGATGGTTGTGATTGCCAGCCATTATATGAATTATCACCTGAAACGAAGTACATTGCGCTTTTCTATCAGCTCATTTTTGTTGGAGCAAGCAACGCCTCGTTATACATAGAGTTGAATTAATCATACAACACCATGACATTACGTATTATGCCACGACATCATAATATACAAGCCTGTCCCTACCTTTTAAATGTGACTGACGAAGCTTCAATAGATCGCGTCCCTTTTAATTATACTTTATACGATCATCGTCATTTTTTATTTTATATTTTCTCATCTAGAGCCTACAGCGGGCTATTATCCTCGCTGCAATAAAGTACACACATATTTGTCGTCATGAAGATCATCATGCGATCATGCTAGTTCTTCAAAATTCTCTTTCTTGATTTTTTTTGCTATTTTTTTTGTATTTTTTTTAACACACAAATACAAATATTACGTAGAAGACAATTTTACAAAACGTTACCCTGGAATAATCTTTAAGCCAACCATTCGGTACTGTTCAACCTCCATGCTGCCAACTTTCCACTTCAAAACTTATATTCGTGCAATTTTGAACGACTTGCTGCTTTATTCTCACGCTTCTTAACCTGTACTCCATTTTTTTGTCTTTATTTATTAATACGTTTCCAAATTTTGGGTTACATTTTCTTTTTGTTTTTCATTCATTAATGTATTACTGATTCTGTTAAGATTTTTCGTTCGCTCTTCGGTCCAGTCTCTTAACATATATGACACATTTCTTTCTGTTTATTAGTTTTATTTTTAGTACTTTTAATTGTATGACCCTGTTTCTTGAAGGCTTTGTAACATAAGTTTCTTTTCGTATCTTCAATATTATATAATAATTTTTCGACATTATAAATAAGGAATTTTTAGAAAAGGCGATTTTCAATCTGGCAATAATTCTTGCCAAATTATAGCTTATTCAGTTTTCTGCAAGGAAAAAACAATTTGCATCAAGCGACAAAAAAGTCTTTTTCCTGTGAAGAAAGTTGGTTAAGTTGCCATTGTGTCCTTGAGATCGTTATTCCAATCTTATTTTTAATCTAAAAAATCAATAACATTTTATTTCGCATCGACTTACCGACTGTTGGTAAGTAGTTATCTTTTTTTGGCACTGTCGTCAAACGGATGCTTTGGCACGCGTTTGGCATAATCATTTATTTTGATGATTCCCCGTCTTCGCGAGTTTGGTTATCAATTTGAATTAATACTTTTTGTTTAACCTTTGTCATTCTTACTCAAACAGGCTCAGCGAAAGCAGCGCATAAGATGGCACTCGGCGGCCATCTTGCGTTGCCCGTCGGCTGTATACTTCTAACCCTGTCATTTTGGCACAACGTCGTAAAACAAATTCGAATTTTGCTTTTTTCCTAATGTTAATTCATTATTGTTTGTTTTGTTAATGTTTTTTTTTCACTTGTTAAACCTCTTTTTAGCATTTGATGCTCTATAGACAAAATACAGCTCGAAAAATCTAGCGCCCGCCCCTCCCACTTTTATAAAACTACGCTCAAATCGTGTCTGCCTCTCAACTTAGCTTTCTTCGTCTGAATTTTTTTATCTTCGTTCACAATATCCATTACGTTATAATAATTATCGTTATAATTATTTTTTGTATTTTTTTTTCTGTTTTAAATATTATTACTGATTAATTAATATGATCATTAATGATATTATTGTTTATTGAATTATTATCATTATTATGAGGGCGAGCGCGACACTCAATATCCTATAAAAATTAAGTTATTTCTTAGCTGATTGCCTTGCATTACGGTATAAGTTATTATGGATACCGGGCTCGCGCCCGGCCCCGCGCAGTAAGGATAAGGCCCCTGCACTATATAAGATTGCTCTACGCCACGAATCGCTCGAAACTTTGCATTTACGTGAAGGAAGCGATGCAAATGTTAAAAAAAACATATTGGCACACTACGCAGCGACTCGGGCTACGAAACGTTTTCCCGCCAATTTTGCTCCTTTGACATGATTCCGTTCAATTTACTGCCTCGAGGACCGATAAACGCGCACCCGACTAATGCTCTCTATTTTCGTTTGTACATCTACAAAATTATAGATAGCAAGTAGTTTACAGTGTGCCTTGGGTCATCTCGTTTGCATATTAGATCTTCGCTTTTGCTTCCAGATCGATTTTCCTGAACGTCTGACTAAACGTAGTTTGGTATCACTTAAAAAAAATTTAATTGTCCGACTAAACGTAGTTTGTTCTACTTAAAAAATTTTAAACTGCCTCTAAATGAAGCGCCGTTCAAGTTGTAATTCGAATTTCAACTTTGCAAAGTTAAAATTTGGATTTTGAACTTGGTACAGTTTGATTCTAACCTCAAACAAATTGAAAATTAAACAGAAAACAGATCTTGATCGCTGTCTATCATTTGCTTTGCGCTTTTTTTCGTAACTTCATTGGGAGATGGAACTTGAATGAAGTGACGAAAAATTCTCCATGTCACTTTTCCAAAGTGTTCGTGATGTATGCGCCTTTTTAAACAATGTAGTAATGCCCAAATTAGGTTCAAGCTGAGTGTATGACAAACACTATCTTTCACGGTGCATGAAGTTTAACTTCAAAATCAATGTTCAAATGAGTTTTCCTTTTCGCTGAAATAACAGATTCTCGTTAATCTGATTGACTCGATTAAAAGCCATGTTTATTTGGCACCTCTGGAGTTGTAATGTGAATCGGGTGACGCATACCAATAAACTCATTACACGTATACCAACCTTTACCGAGGTTTGATTCAGTTTCTGAGTCACCCGGTGGACGCTGGCCAAACAATTTTAAGTTGTTCACTTGAGAATTATTGTCCGAACTAATTTTTTTTTTTTTCAAAATCGCAAAATGATGCGAAACAATTTTCTTATTTGTTTTTTCTTAATGATTTTGAAAAACTATAAATTTACAATTGATATGCTCAAAATAATCAGATGAGTTGAAAATGAATAACAAGTGAAAATTTAAAATGGTTCAACAAAGCACCATCAGATGGCCCTGAAATGTTGACCCCCACCACGCTCATTCCTTAAGTTTACGAGTTAATTTATAATTTTTTTATACTGTATATTATGTACGCTCGTATATAAATAAGTACAGGTGCTTGTTCGGGAGTGCATTGATGCACTTTTGTACATCCACACAGCCACCCATACCGGCGATATTTAGTGACTATACAATATTTCATTCTTAACCATAGTTTTTTCTTATCTCCCTTCATACTTTTATTATTTTCAACTACGTCAATCAATTTTCAATTCTATCAAATACCGGCTCTGCCAAATTATCAGGGATCTTTGCTTAGAAATAGTTTCAAAAACATTTTCTTCTTTTTTTTCTTCGTCGCAGAATATCTCACGGGATTTAAAATCCCTAACAATTTGGCGTCGCTTCGTATCAGAGTGAAGACAGATTTTTCAAAAATGTCTGTACTTTGTGTTTGTTTGTTTTTTCTTTTTGTTTCATTTCGTTTCCGCGGAACAAGCGTACACGAGAGCTTGCATTTTTTTTTTCAACTATAGTAAGAGATATATTTTTATCTTATATTCATCCAAATATATTTTCCCCAATGATATATATGACAATTGTCGCATTAAGAAAAGCCTTTTCTGGTCCACTCGATCGGCGACGCAAGTACTAAACTATTCAACGATTTTCAAAATCGATTTGAATTTAAATGTGAGGTTGGTTCGATTCAGATTGAAAATTCATTCCCTCCTTCGAATCGTCCGCGTTGTTTTAAAAGCGTTCGATGAATTAACAAATGACTGAGAAAGAAAATTTTGGCTGAAAGTTGCACGTAGTTTCTATGATCCAAATGTCAAATCTAATCAGGCTTTATTGCTTTCGTTTATTGTTCAATCATTGTTCCTTACTGAGTAACAATTTTCCCGCTGCGTTAATCCCTCGGTGCACTAATGTAAAAATGCTTTTAAAAGTACTATAAAATATAATTCATTCTTGTTTGTTTCAGTTCAATGGTATAAATCAACTTTTTCCCTTGGTGACGTTTCTTTTGGTCTATTTGTGTATGAAAAATATTCAATAACTAAGTTTATTAATAATCAAAAAATTTTTATTAAGTTACATAACAAATAATAACTACTGCTAAAATTAAAAAAAAGTAATAAATAAATAACAATTTAAAAAATTCATTTGAGATATGTTCAATGTTCACCCTTGTACTATTTATTATTATATATATAATTTCTTTTTGAAAAGCACTGAAATAATTATAAAGCGCTACTAATACGAAAACAAAATTAAAAACTTTCGTACATTTATGATACAGTTATTAAAAAATCGCGCGTCCGTAAATGTAATACAATTATAGAATCGAACAAAAGCGAACAAGATAGCGAAGCTTAATAAATCTAATAATCAGTTTGACTAATCAGCTAGGCTGCAAATAGTACGTGAAAACTAGCTTGAGTTGATTTATTCGCATGGTTGCCGGTGAATTTAAGCGCAGTCTAGCCGCGAACGCTAACAAATGAAGAATGATAAAGAAGAGAATGGCATTTGCACAATACAGACCCCGCACAAAAGCAGCCTCGTGAATAAATAAAGTACAGAGGTATAAGTACCGAATGCCGATAATGATTGACGCAGTGCTCGCATTGAAAACGGTGACAGTGATTATGACGTAGCAATGAAATTATCGAGTCGCCTTCAGTTACAACCTCTCGCACGTCAAATGAATATTCTCTTAAGCTCGTTATCCGGGCGGTGCAGTTACTTGAGCGCACAGATAAGTCCCCGCAGACCAAATCTGCCGGTTAACTAAACGCACTTTTTTTTTTCTTCTCATTTCCAATCCAGGCAAGAAGATTTTTGTTATTTTTCTTGCTACAAAATAGAAGTCATCACGAAAAAGAAAGAAAAAACAAAAAAAGTTGCCTTCAACATACAGGCCCTGGAACTACCGCCATCTTGTGACTGTCAGATCCGCCATCTTGTGGCATGTATGTAACATAAAGGGCGAATCCACATGTTTTGATTCCGCTTGATCAATCATTGTTATTTTAATTTGTTAATCAATGTTTGAATTATTAACTTGTGTTTTGTAACAAGAAAAAGTATTTTTTGCGTTTGTTATTATTTTTCAATTTTTTGTTGCTTCTAAGTAATCAGTCTTATTCACAGGATCGTGATTACTCGACATTACACATATACTCTATAGATATAATGATAGTCGACCCTGTAATGCCTTTGATAGGATTCCATTTGCATACTCGTTTATATACAAAACAAACTCCATTTCAAGTTCAATGAGTGATCATCTCAGCCTGTCAATTGTAGTTTGAATACTCCAAATCCGATTATATCATTTTTTCCCTACACCCCTCTTGTCCAAAGTCGTTCTTATTATTATACCTACAATCAATTTTCTAATCACAGCAATATTTATTGTTGATATATACAATCATACAACATCTCTCACTAATTGTTTGGATTCTCGCCGTATAACAAAATTTTTTTATCCATCCGCGTCTATTTGCACGTTACTTATCCGCCATCGTCACGTGATATGCGAAAAATGTTTAGTAAAAAAATGTTTTCAAATACCTAAAAATATATCATCATTTTTTAGGATGTTTTGTCAATTGTTTACTTAAAAAAATTTCCAACCCCGAACATTTTTAACCTAGAATATTTGTATAATAAAATTTTTTCAATAATAAACAATAATAAACTTTTTAAATATATTTTTTCTAATAATAATCAACCTCTTTTCGATTATAAACAATCAAATTTCGTAACCGAGATCATTAAGATTGACATCTAAGATGGCGTCGTTGATTTCAACAAGATGGCGGACCTAAGCCCCGTCATCTGATCGAAATGCAAGGCGCTTTTGAAATAATTTGACATCTTGACAAAACACCCTTGAAAATTTGACAGACGTTCATTCATTTCGGCCGAGTGGGCAGGATGAATTGAGATTTGGGGTCGGGTAAAGGGAACCCGTAAAAAGAAAGTGCAGCTCGCAACTGCAATATTATGAAGAGTCAATGGGTTTTAATTATTGGTGCAACGCAGCGGGCGCGCCTTGTCCCTCCACTTGCTACTCAAAATTGATGAAACAAGGTATTGATCCTGACGACGTGAGCGCGCGGAACTCGTGAATATTTTGTCAGCCGGCGTACGGAAAGCATCGCAAACAAGCGTCCGTGGACCCGACGGTTTTCAGACGTCAGACGTCCCTTAGACGCTTCGTTGTATTTTTTTTGTCTCATAAAAACCCCTCCGTCTCGCAAGCGACCATAATTGCACACGATTTTCGTCTTGTTTGTTTCACCAATTCCTTTCTCATATTTTTTGTTTTGTTTTTCAATTAAAAAAATTCATTGAAAGATAAAAATGCATTTACGTAACGGACGCTGGCGGGTTTGTGATCACACTTGCTCCGAAATCATGTATCCGTCGCTCAATCGATAATGTGCACTTTCCATTCAAGCTGTGTTCAATCGAGGCAACAACCAGACTGATCTTCTGCTTCAGTCGCTCAGATTGCTCTCTCGTGGAAATTGAAAACAGAATTGTTTACTGTCCTAGTTCAAACGTTTGGTCTTTATCTAATTAACTCATCGGAATGCTAATAATATTAAAACGTATTTGAATCTTTTGTCACCTCGTAGTCTAATTTTTTTTTTTTTAATTTTTCACTCTCAAGTTTTGTTTTATCCTCTGATTCTTTCATTCAATGAATTTGACACGAAATTAAAGATGAGATAAGCTAAGCTAATAAATTCCAGCAAACAAGACAGGATATGGAAAGTGCACGACCGCGAACAATGAAGAAGTTGAAAATTCGCCGGTATTGGTTTCACATGAATGGAAGAAGATGAGGAAGCTGTAAGGTTCGGTTAATTATCTTTCGCGTTTTTTTCCTTTTGTCCGCCCCATTTTTGCTCATTACTCCTGTCTTACTTTTTTTCACTTCCTCTTGTTTTTTTTTCAATATTTTGGCACGCGCTGGAAGAGCTAGAAAAGATATGTGTTCTGTACTTTCTGTCTCTCTTTCTCTCCGTTCATTCATACTCTCTTGCACGGCTGTTCTCGACCGTCGTCGCTATGTAACGTCAACTTTTTTGCAAAATATTGTTTCATTTCATTAAGAAACTCTAATCAAATGTTTCCCATTTTTAATAAAACAACGAAAAGTTCACCTTCGAGATGACACAAGACCATGAACAATCAACAATTTTACTGAGATAATGATTTGCAAAACTCACATGGCTGCGATGGTGTTCCACGACCACCTAACCTCAAAACTATCACACACTCAGCGTTGCCAGACTTCCAACAAGTGAGGACAAAAAAAAATTGACAATTTGTCGATGTTTGCAAAGACTTATGCGAAATAAGTGTTTTCTAACGATCAGCTTGGGTTTCTTTATATTTATTTTACTTCGAATAGTTTGCTTCGTTGAGCTGCTTATCCAACTATTGACTGCGAAATGATTTCTTCAATTAACTTTCAATAAAATGAATTTAAATAATTATTGTTATTATCTGAGTCATTAACCATGATAATCTTACCATTTTCGTCGTACAAAAGATGGTACGAAAAATCATAAACTTTATCCTAACAAGAATGAACAAGTTTTGTCGTAAGTCTGGCAACACTGTCACACGTATGACTCGTGAAGGTGAGTACACATGAATTTAAGGTGTATTTTGAGAGAGTCATTGTGATCTCGTTAGTGCGTGTGATTCCACGTGTTTCAAACCATGATATAAGTTTATGAGACGTCAGACAAGATTTACAGATTTTTTCCCCCACGTTGAATGACAATAACCAATCGATAATTGTGCCCGCGTTTTTATTAATTCTAACAATAAGTCTAAAAATGGAAGCTCACATTGTCTCTATACCTATACATCAATTTATATACACATCTCCGAGTTACAGAAACTCGCTTGACAATAATTTTTTTTTTTTCTAAATGACGATAAAAAAGTATTCTGACACCTGTCCCTACGCCTGACAACCGAATGAAAATCCACATTTGATTAGCGTTGCTTTCCACAAACGAATACATTTATAAAAATACCTATCGTAATTATTATTATTCATTACAATATCTATCAACTATTGTTTATTGTTTATATTTTTAATGATAGGTATTGTATTATTCACAGATGTAAAAAGCGACAACACGCGACGATCGGCCTCGAATCGCGACGGACGCGCAATTTTATATTTTTTTTTTATTCATATCCACTCATAATTTCTTTTTGTTAATAAAATTTATTCCATGTCAAAATACAAAAGAACGCATCGCGTACATTTGGATCCCATAATTATTATAAATAAAATTGAGCAATAGACTTCACGTGTGTCCCGTCCATCGCGATAATCCCCGTTTTACACAAAGGGATGTCCCTCGATTAAAGCCGGGTACTTTTTAAAACATACACCTTCGTCTCTCTACAATCACCTTCTAACTAATTCATCTTTTTATCGTATAATAAATATATAGTTATTTATATTACACATAATAATTCATTTGTTTCATCAACAAAAGCCACTTGCAGTATTTTATTTCCAACCCGACACTTGACAACTGCGGTGGATTCACAATCTTGTTACTAACAACAATTGTCCCATTTTGCAAGTATTTACAAATCATTCGAATTAATAAATTTATAAAATCACAATTTTTTTTTCTTTCAAAATTACGTAATAGCAGTTGAACATTTGTACTATCGTCGTTTAAAAATACAATACCAAGTTAAATTAATAATTAAGTTAATAAATAAATAAATAATAATAAAATTTACCGGCCGAGAAGAAAGAAATTCAAACGAAACGATGATAATTGTAAACCCACCTGTTTTCAATGTACATCTACCATCCCCGTTGTTGTTTATTTTGTTTTTTGTTGTAATACAAGTATACATACGTATGTCACACGACGACGATTGTTTATTAACGACAATAATGACTAATGATCGTAATTTCATGCAAAAGCCTACTATGCTACACCCTTGTCCTGTTTTTGTTATTTCGTAATGTTTGCTTCTTTTGAACCAAAAAAATGTCTTTGCGAGCCCGCTTCGAATCGTGATCGGTTGATAGTGATAAGTTGTAGACGAACCGAGAGGAAGGATTGTCCGTTTCGTCAGACGCTTCCTTGTTGATATGCAGACAAACATCGTTTTTTCAACTCGTCGACGGTGAACGCAAAAGCCTCTCCTGATAATCTATTGATGTGTACAAACTATCCCTTCAGTCAGTAAACACTGCCAAGTTGGCATCCCCGATAGTATCGCTGGGCTCCTAACCTTTCACAGCTTCATTTTTCCAGCAACGCCAAAATACCGAAGTATAAAGTCGTTTTCAGTCCAAAGGCCTCAACGTTTTAGCAAAGACTGCCAAATTGGCAGTGTCAATGGCATCGCATGATTTTCTAACCTAAAAACCACACGCGCCCATAGACGAGGGATGACGTGTCCAATATTGAAATAACTCTTTGATATTGTTTGAACTCATCCATGACGATCCGTGACTTTGTACACATAATCGATTACAGACGTATATACTAGGTTTGACCAATTTGGCAATGGAAATTCAGCGGTACCCCAGAAACCATGCCACTTTTGATTCTAACCTCACTTTATAAATCAAAGATTTAGGACACAAATATTGGTCAACCGATGATTATACAACTGCTTTCGCTGATTCACCGTCGATTAGTTTCCAACGAAATTTTTGGTCTTGAATGATAATTTACATTGTTTAACAGCCTTGTTAATAAAAAAAACCTGTTCGGTGGTACGAACCAAAGTCGACTATAAACGTCGCGTGGTCTGAAATGTGTATCCCTCGTCGCTAATAATACTTTTAGACTTGGCTATTATATTTGCAAACGCTCGTCCTGCAGAAATCAAACGATGCGACCAATCAGCGTAAACCGCAAAACACGCCGAAGTTTCTGGTCCCCGAACTTGCAAAAAAATTTGAAACCGAGTGCGCAGTCTCATTTAAAGATCTAGGGGAGGGGTGATACCTCCTCTGTTCTTATTGCCTGTTGTTTAGTGACTCTTCGCTTTCAAGTTTTTTTCCGCTTTTAAATATATATAAAAATGAAAACAACATATCTTTGGCTTGTTCCCTTCACCAATCATTTGCAGCGCGGCGCTGCGTTTTTCAGTTTTGTGTTTGTTTTTTTTCTATTATTAATTACTTTGTTGTTTGGTCTTTTTTGTCTTCTCTTTTTTTTCATAAATTTGTACACTCGTTTTTTTTTGTTTTCCCTCTCTATCTCCAGATTGTTTAGCAGCGCTAATTTGTCCGCTAAGAGTCTATATAACGGGGGAGGAAGAACACTGATTGCCGTCAAAATTTTGCGCCCGATTTGGAAGTCGCGATTAAGCTACGCTCGCAACTTCAACTTGGTCCACTTCGAACGGTCCCGATTTCCAATTTCCGGGCGTCGTTATGACGTATAGTGCTGTATCTTGGTTTTTAATTGACCCACGATGCCCGCATGGTCTCAACAGTGCAATACAAAACACTCGAATTTGTGTGTGCTCCTATTCTTGCTTTCTTTGTTTTTTTTTTTCTCGGATTATCAAACACATGTAAACGAAATATATCACTAGCAATAATCACACTAGTAATCAAAATTGCACATACGTAATAAATTAATATCCCTTTTCAAGTTCAATTGTAAAAAAATCACAATGATTGAGCATGTCTAACAGAAATCCATCTGGATTCATCATATCACTTTGCATCCCAGTTCTGTTTCTTTCCCCCTCTTTTCTGTTTTTCAATTTTCGAAAAACATTTTCAAAATGAGATGCAAAATATAAGTCTCTCTTACGAATAACAAAAATAGCCTGCAAAATTGAACCCCAAACCACCAAATGGTATTGTACACAGAATGACGGACTTGGAGCCGCCATCTTGTGGCAAGTGACGCCGCCATCTTACGTCACGCCAGTTCCATAAGATTTCAGGTTCAAAATTCACAGGCCATTTCCTAACTTCGTGTACTAAATTAATTTTGCTAAAATTAACTAAACATAATAGTTCAGTTAACGATAAAATGAAGCGTCAAGAGCCTCTCAACTTAAAATAAAACTCGTAATTTAGTAAACATGTTGAGAGCATTTTGAGCTGGTTCGCTACGTTATCGTTTTTGATTGACAATTTGAAGCGCCGCTTATAAGCATGTAACGTAACGCCCGTATGTTTTCGGTATTCGTGTGTGTTGGTTTGTGATGTATTGTAGCCTTTGTGGGCTGGTCATACGCAGCGTTCAGGTGCCGTTGACAGCAACTCCGCGCGCAGCACGCCTTTTGACGGTGTCCTCGCTAACACATAAACGCCTTCGCTCTAATGAATTGGCGACTTCACGATGTGATTCGGGGTAATGTACTGAAACGTCGGGATTGCTATTCCAGTCTCAAATGATATCCTGAAACAGAACGTGACCAACGTTAACTTTTGTTTTCCAAAATTATAACAATCTCACACTTATTTGCCTATACTTCATTCTTCATACAACTTTTTTTTTCTCGTGAAAATCACTGACAAATTTTTAGGTTAGGTATGGCAGACATCCTAAAAATTGTTCAGTGAAAGGTCTTATTAAAAATGTTGATATCTCGGATTTCGTTTTTGACATTTTTCAGGTAAACAACATTTTGAAATTATCGAATGTCTTGTCATTGTAGCTCTACAATACTTATTTGTTAAAAAATAAACATACAAGTATTTTTACAATTTGTAATTTTATTTTTCAAAACCTTAAATATTCTTGTTTTGAAAAAATGATCGATATCACCATTTTCATTTTCCATCGAATCAATCATACATTTTCAATTTTTTTGTAGATTATCTCCTGTTGACAATTTTTTCGTAATTCAAAGTTCATCAATTTTAATAATAAATATTTTTTGATACACAACTTTGTATTCAACAATTTTTATGAACTATCAATATTGTTTGATATTTGAGGACATGAAATTATTAAACTTATCAAAGATTAAAACTCAAGACGTTTACAAATTACAAAATATTAAATCATTTACAAATTTGTGACGCAAAATTATTGATTTCTTTTATAGTTGTGATTGAACTTTCAATTTCGTTTTTGCCACAATAACTGGAGCCTGTGAAACAAAAATTTGACTAGTCTATGTATGAAAAGTAGTGCATAACCTATCAACTGATTTTCTTTTGTTTACAAAAATTCAGTTTTTTTTTCGTACATGAAAAAAAGGTTTCGGTTGATTTGTTGTTTTTCTTTACATAAAAAAAATTGTAAACCACATTGCGATTCACAAATTTGACAAGGTTGATTGATTGCGAATGTCTACGGATTCAAATTAAAGTATCGTCTTGACTTATTTTCGTAAAAGCAGATATACAAAAACAAATAGTTTATTCATGAAAATTGAACAGGTTATACAGGATAAGTAGATTAAAAGGACTAGTAAGGAATGGATGGTGCTTACCGAAAATGGGCAGGAGCCTGGGTCAAGTTGGTTGGATAGATACATCTTCTCTTTCTCTCATCGCCTCTTTCTACATCGGTTTGAATGTGTTCTCCGTTCTTTGCTACGTTTTCAATTCACAAACGTATACATAATGCAAGTTTATTTCACTCAGCATCATTAGGGTAAACAGCACGATCGTTACAATTTGATCGCTATTTCTGTCCTTTGGTTCAAAGTTCAAAAGGTCAATTCAAAATGGCCTCGCAAAATATTGAAACAAAAAATTTTCAAAAAAACAGCTGTCTGCGCAAGATGGCGGGCGCTCGTCCGCCATCTTGTCGACACTCGTGCCGCCATCTTAGATCACGATCGATCAGACCATTTTAGAGATGAAAAAATTGAAAATTTAACAATCACAAATAGCAATTATTGAAAAAAGATTAAAAATGATGAACTGCTTACCCCTTTTATTTTGTACAATTGCGTTCTTCGTACAAAAAAATGTTTGATCAATGTCACGCAGACTGTTTCGGGATAGCGAAAAATTTTCAGTTTTAGAACAAAGGCGAAACCGAGTTTGTACTACATTCACTTAGTCGCGAGCTCGTTTTTGGTTTCAGCTTAAGAGGAACAGTAATTTAAACTTATTACAAGTTCTTCTTTCCGTCATCAGCCTTGGTAACATGATAAATGAGACAATTTTTCTTATATTACATGTCCTCTAACTTTTTATCAGTTAATGACCTTTAAAAAATAATATTCCATTAAAATTGCCACGACGTTTATTTTGCTCATGTATAAATAAGAGATAGCGAATAAAAAAATGTGTCACAACTTCCGCGAATGTTTTTAGGTAAAAATTGAATATTTCATTTTGAGAAACAATTTTTTCAAAAATCTTTTCAATTTTTTAACCGACGGTAAAAACGAGCCTTTCTGATAAAACTGATAGATCCACCGAATCCTTTCTGCTGCATGATCTTCAATTGAAGTCAAAATAACAGTTGCAAGACTAATTGTAAATAAAAGTGAACAGTCTCTTCATTTATGAAACGTACAATTTACTATCCGAAGATTTTGAATGACCGATTACAATTTTGCGTTCAAAAAAAGATCAAAAAATTAAAATATGTCTCAGGCTTGAATTCAAATTTCATCATTTCAGTAGTATACATCATGATTATGTCGGACAATACATTTTTTTCCTTTAATTTCGATAAAGTAGTTATAAAAATATATTATATGCAAAAATGAATTTCAAACCTGTGGCTTATTTATTATTTTCAAAAAATGTGTTAACAAATTGTATGAAAAAACTGCGTCGTCGGATTCTTTCATTCAATTATTTTATATCGTTGAAGGGGGTTGGGGGTTAATAGGAAATGTTATCATCTTATATATTAAACACGCCTAACTTTATTCAGTAAAGTGATACAGAAGAGCCGATGTGCCCGAAGCACGTGACAAATTGCAGACCGCAGGGCGCATACAAAAACGAACAAATCGTTCAATAAATTGATAGGAAATTAGAAAAAAGAAAACCCAAGAGCAAAACTCTTTTCCTCATCGCAAATCTGGCACTAAATAAACTCTGATCTTTTGATCAACAGTCGCGCACGACCCTACATTAGATGTAACAAAAAAGAGGTCTTTTTTTGTTCATTTAAAAAAATAGTAAACAACGCGCCATTCCATTTTCAGTCAGCGACTTTCTGTGTGCCGTACAGATTTGATTTTCAAAGCCATCCAAAAAAGTTGGAAACAAAATTGAGCTAACAAGTAATGGTAATAAAATAAATTAAACAAAAAAGGGTGTTTATAAAAAGGGATTTTTGTTTGAAATTTAAGATTAAAGACAAAAAAATTGGTTTAAAAAAGGAGATAAAAACAAACAAGTGGGAGGGGGACAAAAAATAGAAGCGACTTCTGTAAACAGCTAACTTACTTAGCTACGTACTAAGATTGAGCACACAATCAATGATTGGGTTCAAATATTGATCGTCAATGATCTGGCTTAAGACTAACAAAACCATGTATTGTGTCAAGTATATGATATAAGTTGCCCGTCAGAAAGTGTGGCCCTAACGCTGACAATTGGGCGAGGGGGATGTCTCTCACAAAGACGGTACAAAGGTCAATTAAAATAACAACATCGAGATTCTAAAACATACATCGTTCTAACATCTTACGCGCTCTTTATTTTGCTATCTCACTCACAATCTCTTACTATGATTCGGTACTCGTATTCCACTCGCAATTAATTGTCACAGTTACAAAAAAAAAATTGAGAACAAAAATAGAAGAGATAGTAAACGACGAAAAAAAGGAAGATAAAGTAAAGCGACTTTTACACCATCGCGGGTGTCCACAATTCTTATGATTCTATACATATAATTTCGGTATAAACATTGTTTCTTGTTTTTCAAACGGTACATTGATTTTTGCCTTATACAATCGTATATAAGTATATTTCCTATAAAAAATAATTAAAAAAAGAATAGAGGGGACTTACAAATTTTTCGATTACAATGATGGAGGGGGAGAGGGGCGAGGAAAAAACTGAAACTGGCGAATTTCATGTTTTTTTTTACACAATTCCTGATAAACCAATCAGGACACTGGTTTTGAAAAACATTTTGTTAAATTCAAATTTACAACGATTATAAGGAAAAAAAACACAAATTCTTCCCCAGTTGATATGGACAGTTAAATTCATGATCGATCACAAAATATGCAACAAATATGTCATCAAACGTTAGAACGTGATGAAAGAAAAAAATTTGTTTTCAACAGAAAAAACGTTGGTTCATTGATTTTAAAAAATACAAATTTTCAATGATTCTTATCTTTTGCATTTTTGATTGGTATTTAGCAGGGGGCGCGGAAAAAACAACAAGTTGCGATCGTCGACAATCTTTGACCATTTGGGTTACAACAGTGATTGTACAAAAAAAAGAATTCGCAGGTCCTTATATAACAGAAGACAAAGATGTAAAACACCAAAGTTACCACAACTTCACATGTGCACAGTTTTCGTAGTAAAAAGTTACTACACACAAGTTTGGATCTACAATGAAGTGGGGGGAGCCACTAGTACAAGATGGCGCTGCGAAACGTGGTCCCAAGTTGCTCCGTCCTTTTTCATCAACAGCAAATAGACAAAGACAGATAGAACCAAGTATCGCAGTGCCATCTAGCGGAATTAGTCATAAAATTCTTGGGCCCACTGTAGTAATTCAATTTTTTAATATCAATTCATTCAATCAAAACCTCAACACTTCCCGCTAAATGGCGCTTTGGTTCGAACATTTAATTACAGCCTCTACTACAGTGGAGCCACCGGTCACGTTCAAGATGGCGCTGTTGCAACGTTTTCATCTCTCGTAATTAAACGAAGATGAAGCGATCAAGTTGAACAGAGCCATCGAGCGGACTTTGATCAAAAACAAAAGCGTGTACTAACGACGGTTTTGTTTTTGTTTTGAAAATTTGATTAGTTGAAAGTTTGTAAAGTTCCCGCTTAGTTCCCGCTAGGTGGCGCTCGAATTCGGAAATGAGTTGCAGTCATCGGTGGTGGGGGAAGGACAGGGTGGGAGAAGGACGAGGAGTGGGGGTAGGTAGAATGAACAATAGGTTAGATCTTTGGATTAAGAATTGGTAATATTGATGCTAGATGAGAGCGAGCTCGGTGTGTGGCTGGGAGATGGCGCTGTCGTCGAGGTGGTCGGCTGGATGACTCAGTACGGGTTGTACTTGGTGCGCTCGGATTTGAATTTGCTTTCGGTCGGTCCTGGGTTGCTCGGTGATCGCAGCCGCGGTTGGAACGGCTTGTGCGAGCGGTGCACGCCGGTGGTTTGCACTGGAAGCGCAGCAGCAGTGGCGCCAGCGGCGCCGCCAAGCAACTCGGTGAGTCCCCCGAGGGCTGTGAGGCTAGAGAGGGCGTTCAGGGCGCCTGGCTTGCTTAGCAGCTGAGCCAATGGGATTGCGCTGGCCAAAGGAGAGGCATTGTTGGTATTGGTGGAGGGAGAAGCGCTAGTCCCGGATGCTCCGGGGGTCGTACCGCTGCCTGGGGTTTGGGTATTTTGGGCCTCTAGGTTAGCTTTCTGCAGTTCGACACTGGGGAACAGACACAAATTGTAAAAGGTGAGAGGGTGGGATTCTTGATAGATTTTTTTTTTCAATATAACGTCTAACATTTTTTCATTCCCGTTTTGTTTCTTTTTCTTTTTCATCGTTTCTTTTTTTTTCAGTTTGCATTTTATTTTATCATCCATTTTAAAATTCAACTAAGTCAGTCAATTTATATCCATTTTTAATTGTCCTTTTAAAATTTCTGTTTCATTTATGTCTAATAGTTTTTTATTGTTTTTAGTCTACTTATGGGTTTTTTTTTTGGTATTTTCAATTTTCTAATATTATAATGTTAGGAAAAGCAGGAAATTTTGTTAAACTGGATAACACTAGAAGGACGGTTGATCTTTGTGACCCAAGATGAATATTTAATCACTATTTTTATTTTAAGCAACAACATAATATTTTTTAATTTTTCATTATTTCAAGTTAGAATTTATTAATAACAAACAAGAAACGTGGATTTACTAAAACAATATATGATAACACAAAAATTATAAAACAAATTTTGATAATATTACTAATCGTATCGGTTTCTAATTTTCATTTAGATTTTTTTGTTAATTAATAAATTATTGTTATATATGAAAAATATATGGCTATCAAAAAATTGTTTGAACAATATGAAATTCTCAAAAATATCATTAACATTAAAATGAGCTCTTTTATCTTTAATTTGACATAAATTATTATACATTTCTTTAAAATAATCCATTCATCCTTTTACATCACGTAATATTTTGCCGTCCTTCTATTGTTAAGATTTCACAATTGAGACGATTTCAGCTTTCTTTCAATCTTTTTTCTTATTTTCTTGACATTGCAAGCATTATTTTTGTTATCAATTAAAAATTTCACAGAATGAGATATCAGGCTTGAACGCAAACTTTTGTGAAATTAATTTTTCCTGTTTAATCTTCGAGAACGTCAATGTGGGGGAGTTGATCGCGTATAAGCCAAAACCGCTAATTTCAAGCTGCTAACTCCAGGAAATGTGCCATGGTATTAATACGTAATTTTGAATCGACCGTCGTGTGTTAATTAGTGTTAATTATTTAATAACCAGAACATTAATTGCAAATTAAAAGATCAATTTGTCGAACAATGTGTAATCCAACTTTTTATTCGACCGTTTGTTTGTGCCATTCTAGCCGTTCTTCAAGTGCAACTTATTACAAAATTGCTCGTCACTTTTTTTATTGTCGTCAAATTGCGTTAATTAGAATTTGAGTTTCGTTAGTTAATACAACGTAATTAGAATCTACCGTTTTGATTTCAACTCAAGTGAACAAGTTTTCGCAGCAATATTAATTCACTGTTTTCCGCTTCACTGAATTGCATTAACAAAATTATTCGTAACATTAAAATAACAATCACCGATATTTGTTGTTGAAAATTGTGAGAGAATAAAAAAAATAATGACAATCAAAAATTACAAACGAATAATTAACAATTATTACTGTCTTGAACTTTTTGAAATTTTGCAAACTTTTTTTTTTTATTGACAAGTTTCATTTTTCATTCACAAAAATAAATTTAATTACAAAAGATTAATTGCAAATAATTTTGTAAAAGTTTTAATTGAAAAAATGGTAGAGAAAATTATTACAAAATGGTTAAAATTGTTACAAAAAGAGGATACGTGAGATAAAAGAGATGAAGTTAAAGGGAAGAAAGTTGGGAGGCAATTTTTTTTATGCCTTCAGCGAAGTTTGTACACAATTATCGCAGCTAAACGTTGTGCAGGCTTTGAAAATGATCGAAATCGTTTGCACTCGAAGTTGCAGCTCATCAAATTGAATTTGTTTCTTCGAGTGTGTTTCTAGACTTCTTCATTAATTCATTTCAGTTTGCAATTGATTAAATTCATAGCTGATATCTCATTGTGCAATTTAATTCAGTTTAATCGTTCAATTGTTATTCAACAACGTTGCATCTCGCTTCTCTTTTATAATACTTTAAACTCCGACTAATCAAGTGTAAAAAATCGATCGCAATTAAAACAAAAACAAAAAAATCTGAATGGATAAAAAACAGGGAAAAATTATATTATGTCTGTGCGGCGAGGAACAAATTTTAAAATAATAATAGAAACCAACACAAATTTATTCCCAAGAAAATAAAACAGATTTTCAAAAAGAAATTATAAAAAAGAAAATTCAAAGTCCCATGTTTTCAATTAAAAAAAGAAAGGAGACAAAAAAGAAACAAAACAATAAAACGATCAAACATTGTGTCTTTGAAATGTTCAACAACCAAAAAACAATTTTTGAGAATTTGTTCACAAATTTTTGGCATGGAAAGTTTGGAAGCATGTTTTTTGGAAGTATTTTTTTTTTTGTTATTTTTTTCGTTGACGAACATTTTTGTAAAGACAAAAACAAACAAACAATTCAATTTATAAACGATGAAAAAATAAGATAAGAGATTAGAAAAAGATAGATGATGTTTGTTTTAAAGGGAGGGTGGGCTGGAAGACGAAAAAAAGTAAGTAAGTAAGTAAGTGAAGTGTGCGTTAATGCCAAGTCCTGATCGTGGAAAAATAAAGAGTTAAATTAAAAGATTGATGTGGGGGTCCATTTGGTGAACAAGAGTGGCAGGATTTATGAATCCGCGGCTCATCAAGGAGTATACGCGACTGTCAAAGATGTGTCACACTTGAGTTCACTCAAACACGTCATATTTCTTCGTTTGCGTTACCCGTAGGACGAAATGCAACTTTTAAAGTATCATCCGCCACGACAATCCATTACTATTTTCTATTTCCTTTTTGTTTCTCTCTTTTTTTCATTTTTGTTGTTTTTCTTTTCTTTTTTTTTCTCTCTTTCATTTTTTTTCAAGTGTACTCGTTCATGAGCCGCGCACACAAAACATGACAAATTAAAAGTTATGACAAGTTGAATATTGTATGATGGCATTCGTTGCAGTAGCAATGTGAATGACAATCTGGAATGAAATATCATAAATTGATTATAATCATCACTTTTGCACGACGCAAAAAAAGGAGTCAACTTTCGGTCCGGCTATTTCGATCCTGGATGCGCACTCCTATCCCAACTTTTGAGACAAATGTTTCAGAACAATTTTATCAATCAGTTACAATCAATCCTTATATATTTTTTTCTATCTTTTATTCCAAATAATCAACTTTGAGAGTTTTTTTTTAAGTTCTTTTTCTATTTTAAACAAGTTTTAAAACTGAGTTGACTTTTAATTCACTTAACAGTTATGGCGAGCAAAAAAAAGTCGAGTTTCAAATGGTATGATTAATTTCGTTCCGGTTAGTAATTTGGCAACAGATGTGTTAAATCACAAAACTAATAGGTAGCACGAAAAAATTGCGAAGAAAGTCAAGTACAACTTTTTCAGACTTTCTTCTTTAATTTTTTTTTTTTTTTTTTTTTTTTAGTTAGTTAGTTATAG